>JAZGTL010000198.1:0-84621 GCA_037349345.1 Oemleria cerasiformis | reverse complement strand
AACTTTTGAAGATCTTAGATTAAGAGCATTAACATTAGACTCCTTAAATTTTTGGTCAAATTTTATTTAAAATGACCAAAAAGTTATTAATAGTTAGTTAATTTTTAATGCTACTAAAATCAGACTCTCTATATTTGATCAATTTTTAATATTAAATTAATTTTTTCAAATTTGAATATATAACACATAATTTTCCTACAACGGCTATTTTTTAGAGTCATATTTCTTCATCCTATTGTCACATCTCAATTCATTTCAAATCTACCTATGGCCAAGGATGAAAATCTCTTTTTTTCATGCAAATATCGACAATCAAATTTACGAAAATGTCGACGGAGATTTCAATACCATTCACGCTGAAGACAATTTTTTTTTTAAAATTTAGATTGAGGAATAGGTAGAAATTCCGAAGACGGAATTTGAAACAAAGAAACTGAATTCGTTAGAACTTTTCGTAAATAAATTCTTTTAGGAGAATTTGAAATTTTATATTATTATAAGGGGTAATTATAAATAGGTATTTTTATTATAATCCAACATATAAATTAGTCCACTACAGTAAATAAGAACAGTAACTATAGAACCACGTAATATTTTGACGGTTGTTCAAACTCTATCATTTGTTTTAGTATGTTATTTTAAAAAAAATTACAAACATGCCATTCAAGTCTTATATATTGTGAGCTTACAAAATTCTATCATTTTATTTTTATTTTTTTTTTTCATTTATTTTTTATTCTTTTTTAATTGTTGTTTATATGAATGTACATGCGGCATAGCGGTTAATTAGACATCTTTGTCAAATATGATGTTTTGGTAATATACCAGCGGCAATATAGGCTAATTAGGCATCTTTCTATTGTATAGGTATATTATAACTAATGTACTTATGGCAGATACAGTTGTTTTTGTAATCTACCTTTTGGTGTTTTATTTTTTGTAAACAATTGTATTTTTGGTAGATTAAATAAATTTGAAAGCGTAAAAATTATGGAAATAAAATGTTCTAATGTCTAATGGTGAATTAATATTAAATAGAAAGATAACTAATAGATAGGTACAAACGGCAAATAATAATAATTAATTTACCTATTATACCTTTATTTCTACATGTATGGCTATAATTAGAAGGGATGAAACAAAAAATTTAAAAGATATAAAATACATGTATGACTATAATCTTGCAAAACTATCAGATGGTATTCAAGAGGCTAAAACGATTAAAATGACTCATAAAAACCAATTCGTAGGAAATTTATTTGGAAAAATTATCTTATCAAAATAAATATTAAAAGTTAAATATAAAATATTTAAATTTTGAAAATTTCTAATCCACATCCGATAACCATACTCCAAAAAAATAGGTGTATATAGCAATTAGTTGGTTAAAAGGGTATAAAGGGTATTAGGAAAATAAAAAAAGTAATTAAGTAAAAAAGAAAGTAATATGCTTAAGTAGAATATGGTAAATCAGTAAATGAACTAATTTATATGTTGATTATTAAAATTGGACTAATTTATAGTTAATTGTTTATTTTATTTTTTTAGTTTTTATAATTTTCTATTGCTTTTCTAAAAAACTACCCACCAATAATTCAAACATCATTTTCTCATTTTCTCCTCTATCTCATTTTATCCCCTTCCTTCTCTCTGCAACTAGCGACCAACAACCACGAACACCGACAAGCACCACGGTGTAGAGTCCCATCCAAGACCAGCCTCACCATCCCACTTGAATTCGTCTCCTTAACACCACTGTAGAAGACGAAGCACGGCTGTGAAACCCAAAAAACGCCACTGTCGCAGACGACGTTTCCGGCTGACTCAGGCTACGAGATTAGTCCCAATCGATTCATCTGGGCAAGACGAAGCTAACCTTACCCTCCTTCACGATCATCAATGCTCATAGCTCGAGAATCGAGGGCCGATAGCCAGCGGTGTTCGAAGCTTCTCGGCCCGATTCCATTCAATTCAGGTAGATTCTCGAGAATACAAGCCCATATTCGTACTCCTAGGATCTCGTAGATGCATTTTGGTGAGGTTTCGAGTCTCATAGATGCATTTTGGTGAGGTTTACGCTAAGACTAGATCGTAGTCTTTCTCTGAATTATGTTGTTAAGTTTCACGTTTTCTTGATATGGTTAGCCCAAATTTTCCTAGAAAATTTTCAATTTTCTGGGAAAATGAGCGCTCGTCTCTTTTTCATTTCTTTCTTAAAACTCTTGAATTATTAGTTTTGATGAGGTTTACACTAAAACTCTTGATCGTAGTCTCATTACGCTAAGAAAGGTGAAGAAGATAGGAAGGCGGTAGTGCTGGTAGTCTTCGACAGTGAGAGAAACGAGATGAAGATATATAGCGACTCCCTACGCTCGGTACTAGTAGCGAGTCTAAACAAAAAAGTTAAATTTTAGGTTAAATTTAGTCAGTCTGCTACTGGGCAATTTTGATGCTTTTGGACAAATTTTAGATTAAATTTGTCCAAAAGTTAAAATTTACCTAGTCTGCTGCTGATGCTCTAAGAGGCCTTGTTGAAGATACTGGCAAGGTTTTCCTTAAAATATTAAGATGATAATCAACTACAAATCATCAATTATATCTATATACAAAAGCTCTAAAAAAACCAATAAACATGCAATGGATATAATATAAAACTATTTAAATTCTACCATACGAGTTTGCAAGACATTAGATTAATTAATTATTGAATTTATGTAGATATTATCAAACAATACCAAAGAAAGTCGATCATCCTCTATTATTGAAGTGTAGAACAAAAATGAGTGGGGATAAGCTATGTTGACACCATATTTGATCAGATACAGTGGGCCACTTGGTCTCCGATGCCTAAGTAAGTATGTGTTTAGAGAGAAAGTAGAGGAAACAGAATTCTTAGAGAGAGAAAGTATTTTTGCAGAATTTATTTGCTTACTAGAAGTTAAATTGTGATGTAGAAGTTGAAGGGTATTTATAGGGAAAGGAATAAGGGTTGTTACCTCTTATGTTTGGACTGTGGTAACCGTCGTGGAACTGGGTATTAATCCAGCGGGTACCCCATGTCAGGCCTTGACTTTAGGGGACTCCACTCAATGAGTGGCATCTGTCCCCTTAGTGTAAGGACCCTTCCCGAATTTCTCCTCGAAACCCGGAAAAGACCTTTATCCCGTTTGACAGCTCTTTTACCTCAATAATTTTATACCAGGAATACCCTTTATCTTTAAATAATTTTTAGTAAACCTTACAGGGTTCCCGACAGAACCTCTGTACTTACTAACCACTCCTACCTGTCAAACGTGGGATAGCATACAGGTCAAAGCCAAGACCTCGTCATAGTGGTGGTCCAAACAGGAATACCCACTGACTTCAAATGTCAGTAGGTCAGACACTGCTGACACCTCGATCGGAATACCACAAGACAACCGACTAGTCAGATACTTGTAAACCAACAATAATTCGTCACTCTGGGTCACCGCCCACACCAACCCACTGACCCGGATGACGAAGTTACCAGACTTGGTTAAATTGAGTCTCACTGACTCGTCCCGAGTCAAACTCGATATCCCTGCTCATACAGAGTACCCAAGTGGTAACTCGATAACCCTGCTCCTCACGGCACTAGTATCTGAGAAACAGTAACCAGCGAGACAGAAAACTAGTGAAACTAAATTCTTCGATAAATCACCTTTTATATTGGAGGTTCACCGGGTTCACCGCATACAGCGGATCCTGGTTCGGATCCTGGCCCCCACACATATCAGTATTATTTATATTGGAGGTTCACCGGGTTCACCGCCTACGGCGGATCCTGGTCATGATCCTGGCCCCTACACATATCAATATTATTTATATTGGATGTTCACCGGGTTCACCGTCTACGGCGGATCCTGGTCCGGATCTTGGCCTCCACACATATCAGTATTATTTATATTGGAGGTTCACCGGGTTCACCGCCTACAGCGGATCCTGGTCCTAATCTTGGCCCCCACACATATCAGTATTATTTATATTGGAGGTTCACCGGGTTCACCGCCTACAGCGGATCCTGGTCCAGATCCTGGCCCCCACACATATCAGTATTATTTATATTGGAGGTTCACCGGGTTCACCGCCTACAGCGGATCCTGGCCCCCACACATATCAGTATTATTTATATTGGAGGTTCACCGGGTTCACCGCCTACATCGGATCCTGGTCCGGATCCTGGCCTCCCTCAAATCAATGTTTATCTCGAAATCATAGACTCAATAATTACCACGTCAAAATGATATAAAAACCGAGTACAAAAACCAGGCCATTTCTCAAACACACTTTCACTGAAATATTGGAAAACATGTGTCCAGCATCATTTCTAAATTCCAGAAATTCATTGCACCCATACATAACAGTATTTAAATCAAAGATACATTTATGCATGCATTATAGTTTATAAACCAAAAGTCCACTCACAAACATCATCCAACCCAAAATTCATGGACGCTCTAGCCCAAGGAACACATGCACAATAATGACCCAACTACCTTGACTTTCCGAGCTCAAAATCCGCTTCACGGTCAACCATTACCGCTGGAATTGCCCAAATCAGGCCTTAAAAAAAACTCCTATGGCCTCGAAACCAATAAAATCTGATCCGGAACATCCCAAAACCCTAGTCACGCGTCGCCGACATCGGGAACAGTCCCACTCGCCGCCACGCGCCACCGGAAGGTTAGAACATGCGCTCACGCGCCGCCACGCGCCCTCACGCGCCGGTCATGCTCCTGCTACAGTGTTCACGCGCCTGGACCGGTCCAACCCGACCCGGCTCGACCTGACCCGGTCTAACTCGACCTGACCCGATCCAACTCGACTCAACCCGATCGGTTCACTCAACCCGATCGGTTCATTCAACCCGATCAGTTCAACTCGACCCGACCAGTTTACTCAACCCCGACCGGTTCACTTGACCCGACCCGGTCTGACCCGACTTGACCGGTCGTCGGAGAAGACGATCGGCTGTCGGCGCCGTCGCCGAAGTCTGGCCTGAGAAGATGACCGGCAGTCGCCATCGCCGCCGTCTGGTTTCGTTGGAATCCCCCATTTCCGGCCGAAACTTCAAGCTTTTATAACTTCCTCAAAACTCAACCATTTTCCACAAATTTTATGTCTAAATCTATTTAATCAAACCCAAGAATCCAAATATGACCTCAAAACCACAAACACGTACCTGTGTAAGCCGAAAAATCGATCGGAAGATCCGAAACTTCCTATACTCGGTTCGGCTTCCCCCGTGGTCCTCTCCTTCGATGGTTGGTACGGTTGTGATCGTGGGAAGGAGTAGAATACGATTAGTGGATCAACAATGGAAGTTAGAGCCTTGAATCAAAAGTTGACTTTGTGGGTTTTGGGTGTTTTCTCACGGGTTCGATGTGTTTGTGTTTTAGAGAGAGATGAGTGATAATGAGATGAAGATGAATTGAAGTGAAGATGTAAAATAATTGAGGTTAAAATATCTTCTCCCAAACCAAAATTACCAAAATGCCCTTGCACATCTAGACCCATAACTTTCGTACACGAACTTCGTTTTCTGCTTGCCGCCTGTCTACGAACTCGTGAGTTTGAGACCTACGCAATGACTCAAGAAAAATTCCCAAAAGTACTGTCAGTCAAAAAGTGACTCTCGAATCCGTCCAAAATCGAGGGTAAAATCGTCAAATTCTCAAAATAATTTAATTTCTGGTACGGGTCGTTACACTTAGGCTGACGTCTAGGGTCTTGGAAGTTGTAGTATCTTTGCCCAAAGCCTTCTGAAAGATCGTGAGGGGCACTTTCGAGGCAAGACTTTCTCCACCATGGAAAATGTGACAAGTGTTTATTGCTTTACAACTGTAGATATAATGGTTTCAGAAGTTATTTGCAATGGCCTTGCCTCCTCCGGCTATCCGCTTCTAGGGTAGGCTGTCGAGCGGTATCTTGGTAGGTGGATGTGTGCTATTCATGCCTTCTGGTCAGTGCTCTTAGCCTCCCTAGGTTTGGGCTTAGGGCAAGTTTTGTGGGTTTGGGCCGGCTGTGGATCCCTCTAGTGGACCCTAGGGTTTGTCTTTAACGAATCCCGACCAAATCATGTTAAGTACTGTTTGTCAGATTCAATTCGACTTATGATGGCTATCAACATAAACTATGTAGACTTAACTTCAACTTGATTAGAATAGAGCAAGTTTGGTACATGAAATGATTTGAGAAGAAAAATGATTGCAAGTCTAAATTGGATGACATGAACATGACACCTAGGTTTGCAAATCCACAAGATGGCTGATGGTGACGCCGGATTAAGAATTCTTCTTTCCTCAAGTAATTTTTTATGCTTACAAAATATTCTAAAAGAAATTGCTGACGCATATGATAGGAATTGCTCGCGTAAGCAATTTTTCTAATTACATGACGACTGCCCTGAATTAGTTATTCCCGTTCAAAAATTCATGACTTAGCTAAAATCAAGGAACCAGCTGCTGTTTCATCAATCTATGATTTGCAAGCATATATGATAATAAAACAGTTCGACACCGACCTTGAAGGTCGTCTTTTATGTCGAAAATAATACTTCGCGTCTTTTTCCTTCTTTCTCATCACTCATCCGACACCATGAATAGTACTATAAGAAATGTAACAACTCTAAGTTTATTAACTTAATTTTAGATCGGAGAATCAAATTGTAATATTTATGTAGCAGGAAATAAGGATATAATACTTGTATCCCATCCTGGTGATTCATTTTCATATAATTTTTTCGATTGATTGATTATATATATATATATATATATATATCATAATCGGAACTGTTTATTTTCTAAATCAACGCTTCAAGATTATCTTCATAAAAATCAACAAGATTTGAGGTCGTTTAGTCATTCATATGTATCAAATAAGTCAACGGTTTTGGTAACAATTAAGATTCTCATGGCGAATCATCTATTTAGTTGATACATATGAATTGTTAAATAACATCTAATTTAGTTGATTTTTTACGAAAATGATCTCTTGATCATGATTTAGAGAATGAACAATTTCGATTATGATATATAAACAAAAAAAAAATCGATAAATAAAAAAATTGGTATTAAAATATACCACAAGAATTGAATGCAAATACTTTCATATATTATAGTTAGCACACCATTACACCAGTGATCTGGATAAGTTGAATGTTTGTAATAAACTTCTGTAGCCGTAGCCCGTAGGTGGTTTTGTTTGACTAAAATATTAATACATTGAATTGAAAACATTATTTTCCTTTTGACAAGGACAACAAGCAACGAAACTTTATAAAATTATGTTTGCTTTTTCGTTTATGTGCGCAACTTTACACATATACCCTTCACCTATGATCTATAAGTACCAGCTCTGTTTCTCATACAATCCACACCAACATCAATCCCTCTCTAATTTCATTCTTTCTTTGATCATTTCCTAAGTTTTTTATTTGTTAATTTTCTCATCGATCATGGGTGTGTTCACATACGAAACCGAGTTCACCTCCGTCGTCCCCCCACCAAGATTGTTCAAAGCCCTTGTTCTTGATGCTGACAACCTCATCCCCAAGATTGCTCCTCAAGCAGTCAAAAGTGCTGAGATTCTTGAGGGAGATGGTGGTGTTGGAACCATCAAGAAGATCAGCTTCGGTGAAGGTGTGTCTCATTTCCCCCATTGTCTTTCTATAATAATTATTCATTTCATTTCCTAATTACGTACCTTTTATAGTTATACAAAAATCGATCTTAATCTCTGTATACATTTTGATTTTGCAGGAAGTGAGTACAGCTATGTGAAGCACCAGGTTGATGGGGTTGACAAAGACAACTTTGTGTATAGCTACAGTTTGATCGAAGGAGATGCCATCTCAGACAAGATTGAGAAAATCTCTTACGAGATTAAGTTGGTGGCATCTGGCAGCGGCTCCGCCATCAAGAACACCAGCCACTACCACACCAAGGGAGATGTTGAGATCAAAGAAGAGCATGTCAAGGCCGGCAAAGAAAGAGCCCATGGTCTGTTCAAGATCATTGAGAACTACCTTGTGGCCAACCCTGATGCCTACAACTAAATTAATTGATGTATGATATATGTGTGATATGTCCTGCTTTCTCTGTTAATTTGTAGCTGTGTCTTTCAATTTTTGTTTTGCATACCAAATCAAGCAGTCTTTGGGGTGATGTACTTTGTTTCTACTTATCAGTTCTGATTAAAGAGCATTGTTGTATTTGATTTCAATCTCAATAAATAAGACATCTAAAAATATTATTTATACCACTCTTTTGTATGTTCTTCGAGAAATAATTATGTGTCCTTGGAATATATATATATATATACCACAATGTTCTTCTACTTCACATGTTTTATCCTGATTGGACGATAAATTTTCTTTGTAGAATATAATAATTAAAAAAAATTCACATACTATGTTGTAAGTGACAAACAACACTACCACATGACGTTTTAGGTAAATTGAAGTATCTCTAGTGTTCTTCCCCTTCCGATTCCATGAAATGCAGATAGAAGGCTATACTAATTTGGAATTTGTAAGTTTTGGGTTAAAATAACCAAACAACATGATTCAACACATCTACGATGCTCTAAAGTCATCAGGCCATCAAAGTCTTGTAAACAAACATGCGTGAGAATCCTTAATAAGGCTCCGTTTATTTTAGGATCAATTTTGATTTGGATTTGAATTTGATAATAAGGCTAAATTTGTTACAATAATTAAAGATTATTAGATTAAATGAATTTAAAATAATTACATGTAGTTCTAATAAAAAATATTTGAAATGACTACATGCATAAGATTATTTGAAATTCATATGCTTTCTTTACTTTTCTTCTTATTTAAATCCTAGCATACATCCATAAGCATATTCTAACTAACAAACTTTCTAATATGAAATTCAAATCTCTTTTAAAATAAACGAAGCCTATGTTATTTCTGAGAGTTTTAATACAACGATATTAAAAAATATATATATATATATTATCAATTTTACTTTTTATGAATTCAAAAATCTTACTTTTGAACGTACAACACAATAATAATATAAGAATACTATTTAACCATTGTTGTACCAATGGAAAACACTTCTTAACTAGCATCTCATGATGACCTTTTCTCAAGGTTGTCTTTTATGTCGACAATAATACTTAGCATCTTTTTGCTTTTTTCCCTCTCTTTTTGTCCGACAATTTGAATATACTAAAGCATTTACAACTTAATTGGTTTTGGTATTCAATAGTTTATTTCAATGGAAATATTTAATTATATAGGTTCATGTTGGGGGGTTTGCTGGTCCCTATTATTGTGATTAACACATTTTTAATTCATATATTATAATTATAATTGTTTATTTCGTAATAAATCATATGGAGAGGATCTCTGCTAAAAAATAAAAATCGACCACGTTAAAAATTTTAAGGTCTTTATTGTATAAATAAAATTGCAGTGTTATCAATTGATACTTACGAATTACCAAACGATGTTAATTTTTAAAAAATAAATATTATTTATTATTATAACATATGTATAGTAAAAATTTGTTAATCATATTGAATGAATGTAATGCAGGTAGGTAGACATGTTACGTTTGGAACTTTCTATTGGTAATTAGGATATATAATTATTAGGTCTTCTTAATTGGTCAATTAGAGTATTGTTAAGTTAGCACACCGAATCTTTTTAAAATCAGCTTCTTCTGATGGCTTCATTTCTTTGACTAAAATATTACAAGCTGTATTGGAGGAAAACATATATATTTACTTTTCACATGGACAACATTTATAAAAATAAATAAAAAACTTAATTTGTCCCCACTCTCTTGTTTATGAGAGCCACTTTAATTACACATATAGCCTTCACCCCCTCATCCATAAATAGCACCTCTGGGCTCTGGTGCTCGTACTTTCCACCGAAGTACATATATATACATATCATTCATTCTTCTCAGCTTCCTCCACATTTCAATCTCTCATATTTGATCATCATTTTATTGTAAGCCCTTCAATCCTCATCGATCATGGGTGTGTTCACATACGAAACCGAGTTCACCTCCGTCATTGCTCCACCAAGATTATTCAAAGCCCTTGTTCTTGATGCTGACAACCTTATCCCAAAGATTGCTCCTCAAGCAGTTAAAACGGCTGAAATTCTGGAGGGAGATGGAGGTGTTGGAACCATCAAGAAGATCAGCTTTGGCGAAGGTTCATTTGTTTCACTTCCACCAATGTCTCCATTAATAACTTTTTAGTTTCCTTATTTATATATTATATATGTATTTTGAATTCTAAATTAATTAGTTTTGATTTTACAGGTAGTGAATATAGCTATGTGAAGCATCAGGTTGATGGGATTGACAATGACAACTTTGTGTACAGCTACAGTTTGATTGAAGGAGATGCCATCTCAGACAAGATTGAGAAAATCTCTTACGAGATTAAGTTGGTGGCATCTGGCAGCGGCTCTGTCATCAAGAACACCAGCTACTACCACACCAAGGGAGAGGTTGAGATCAAGGAAGAGCACGTCAAGGCCGGAAAAGAAAGAGCCCACGGTTTGTTCAAGCTCATTGAGAACCACCTTGTGGCCAACCCCGATGCCTACAACTAAACTAAATCCATGGACCATAAATATAATGATGAGTAATGTGTCAATGAGAGCTGTATATTCCTATTTAAATTCAGTCAACTAATTAGGCCCCATAGTAACATTCCTAATATCTGTGTATATATATATATATATATATATACATTTCCTATTGAAATAATATACAAGTGAATTCTCACCAAATCTGATATGGTATCAAAGCAGTCGATCGTGACTGTCTCTTACCCTAATCCTAAACAAAATCAATACAGTGCCCCAGCCGTCATATAACCCTAGAAACAGCACCACCATCTTTCGCCGAAAAAAAAAATCATCTGCCGCAAAACCTTCTGTCGCCGCATAAACTATCTTCCGCAGCCAAATCCCAATACCCGCAGAACATCTTCCGCAGCCAAACAGAACACACCTTCCGCAACACTACCAAATCCACAGCAAAATCCAAATACCCGCAGAACATCTTCCACAGCCAAACAGACACACCCCTTTTGCTGCACAATCACTTCCGCATCCAAATCCCTTAAAACAGAACACACATCTTCCGCAGCCAGCCTTCCGACCCACCGACCAGCCTTCGCCCCACCGACCAGCCTTCCGGCCAAAAACGATAATCTAGCACCACTCCGCTCTCAAATTCGAACACAATTGACACAACTTCACGTCCACCGTAAAAGCACAGAACACAACGCAGTCGACCTCACCGTAGACGGCGAGTCTCGGCTGAGAGAACCTAGAGCCATCCTCCGTCGCTGTTGACGTTCTCGGGCGTCCTAGGCCGTGCGACCACGACTATACCCGAGTTCGTTCGGCCCTCAACGATCGGATCTCCCCGACTCACCTTCACCCCCTCGGCCCCACCGACTCGTCCTCACCGACCGGTACCAGACCACAAACATATCGACCTGTCACCCTCAATGACCGGCTTCGCCCTCACCGAATCGTCCATTGAGGTATAGTATTTCCTCAAACACAACGACCGGTCCCAGACCAGCATCGGTAGCTAGCCACCGAATTTTATGGCCCATTAAGTTTTATACCAAAAAAAAAAAAAAAGAGGATCGAGAACCATGTATGAAGCTGGTGTGACCTCTACCAGGTCCAAACAATCTTGACCGCTCACCTATAGTGTCTACCCTACTTGTCACCGGCCTCCAATGCAGTGTACCAAATGTGGTTTAGGTAACCACACAATTAAGGGTTGTTATGAGATCATTGGTTATCCAGTCGGATGGGTCCACAAAGGGCGCACGACGGATTCGAACAGAGCCTCATTTGCATCCGCTTAGTCATCCTAGGGGACCGCATCCGAACGTCCATCAGGTACTTCTGACTCCACAGCCTTGGCCACCCCAGGTACCTCTTGCACCTCTTCACTTACTTGTAATCGATCATGGATTATTGACACTGGAACTACCGATCACATGACATCTAGTTTCACTGGGTTGCACTCTACCAAACCCTCAAGCCAAACACAGATTACCAATGCCAACGGAACCACCTCCCAAGTCACGGGAGAGGGGTCCTTATCTCTTACACCCTCATTACGTCTTGATCATGTCTTAGTTGTCCCTTCTTTCGACTATGACTTGTTATCTGTTCCTCAGATCATTGATTCCCTTAATTGTACCATGTGTTTTTGGCCATCATATTGTCTCTTTCAGGATCTTCTCACTAGGGCCGTGATTGGATGTGGTACTAGGAGGGGAAAGTTGTATTATCTGGACTTGACAGCCGACATCAGTAAGCGATTGAGTCACGCACATCATGTGAAAGGCGATGAGTCCATTCGGATGAAGAAAATTTTCCTATGGCATCGACGGTTAGGGCATGCGTCTTTTGGTTATCTGAAACTTATATTTCCATATTTGTTTTCACCGTTTCATGAGTCAGACTTTCATTGTGAAACTTGCATTTTGGCGAAAAGCCATCTTCATTCGTACCTATTAAGATTGCATAAAAGCTCCATGTCCTTCATGATTGTCCATTCTGATGTTTGGGGACCACCACGAGTTCCCATGATTAGTGGTTTTAAGTGGTTTGTGACGTTTATTGATGACTGCACCCGGATGACCTAGGTCTTTCCCCTACACCAGAAAAGTGACGTCACTGCCAAATTCAAGCTCTTTTATCAATACATTGCTACTCAGTTTGACAAGAAAATCATGACCCTTCGATCTGACAATGGAGGTGAGTACATCGACCATGACCTACATAAGTTTTTCGGCCACCATGGTATTGTTCATCAAACCACATGCGCCTATACACCACAACATAATGGTGTCGCGGAGCGCAAGAATCGGCATCTGTTGGAGGTTGTTCGTGCCTCTTTATTTGAGGCCCACATGCCGCATCATTTTTGGGGGGAGGCTCTTTGTTCTGCGGCTTACCTCATCAATCGAACACCTTCTAGCACGCTTCAGTATCAAACTCCATTTCAGACATTGACTACTCTCCTCAACATGCCATTAACAACACCAAATCTCGAACCACGTCTCTTTGGTTGTGTTGCGTATGTTCAGGTATATCCACATCAGTGTGGCAAGCTTGATCCGTGTGTAGAACGTTGTGTCTTTGTGGGTTATTCTGCCACTCAGAAGGGCTATAAGTGTTTCCATCCTCCCACTCAGACCATGCACGTAACCGCCGATGTGACCTTCAACGAGAGTTAGTTCTATTACTCAGGGGGAGTCACTGAGCATCCTCTGCAGGGGGAGAGCAGTATCTTTGCAGCCGAAGATACTCAGATTGATGTCCAAATTCAACACCATTCATCCGAGCCATCAGTGTCTAAGGTGTTACAAGCTCAAGAGTCCCTCGACACTCCTGATACTGGTTAAGATAATTCCCTATCTACAACTCCTACTACAGTACCATCACCACTCATCCAATCAGGTCTTGAAGATTCCCCACAGGTAACTGAACATTCAAACTCTATCTCAAGCACCTTACCTGCGTCAAATTATACAGGTTATCAGTTACCCCCACACACGACTAGAGGGATTCCTAGACAACATTATGACCCTGACCCTAAAGCAAAAGTTAAATACCCTATTGCTAATCATGTGTCCCTACATAGGTTGTCTTCGTCATGTGCATCATTTGTGTGTCAATTATCCACTGTATCTATTCCAAGTAATGTGCAGGACGCTCTGAAAGATCCCAAGTGGACACAAGCGATGAATGATGAAATGGAGGCTCTCTAGAAGAATTCCACTTGGGAGATGATTACCCTTCCGCCAGGGAAGAGAACAGTGGGTTGTAGATGGATATATAAAGTAAAGTTCAAGGCAGATGGCGCCATTGAACGATACAAAGCAAGACTAGTGGCGAAAGGTTACACTCAGACTTATGGGATTGACTATGGGGAGACCTTTGCCCCTGTAGCCAAGATCAACACAATTCGGGTACTTATTTCTCTAGCAGCCAACCTAGATTGGCCATTACACCAATTTGATGTAAAAAATGCCTTCCTACATGATGACCTAGAAGAAGAAGTCTATATGGATTCACCTCTAGGATGCAAGATGGGGCCCAATAAGGGCAACATGGTTTGTAAACTGAGGAAGTCCCTTTATGGATTGAAGCAATCACCCAGAGCATGGTTTGGAAAGTTCAGCCAATCAATGAAGGACTTCGGATACAAACAAAGTAACTCAGATCATACTATTTTCTTGAAACATAAGAAAGGTAAAGTCACTGCCCTTATTGTATATGTTGATGTCATGGTAGTTACCGGGAATGACCCAGAGGAAAAGGCAGCGTTGCAGCACCACTTGGCAAGTGAGTTTGAAATGAAAGATCTTGGTGCTCTGAAATACTTCTTAGGCATCAAAGTGGGTCATTCGGACCAAGGAATATTTCTATCACAACGGAAATATATCCTTGATATTTTAACTGACATTGGAATGCTAGCCAGCAAACCAGCAGATACGCCATTGGAGTTGAATCATCATCTTGGTGAATATCCGGATCAGGTACCCACCAACAAAGAAAGATATCAACGCCTGGTGGGTAAGTTAATCTATCTAGGACACACTAGACCTGATATCGCATATGCCGTAAGTGTGGTGAGTCAGTTCATGCATGCACCAAGTGAAGCCCACATGGATGCGGTAAACCGAATTCTGAGATACTTGACGTCAGCTCCTGGAAGTGGATTAATGTTTTCACGACATGATCATCTAGATGTTGAGGGCCACACTGATGCAGACTGGGCGAGTTCTGTTACTGACAGGCGATCAACATCTGGATACTTTACCTTTGTGGGAGGCAATCTAGTGACTTGGCGAAGTAAAAAACAGAAAGTAGTGTCAAGATCAAGTGCTGAAGCAGAATATCGAGGTATGGCACAAGGAGTATGTGAGCTACTCTGGATAAGGAATTTGTTGGGGGAATTGGGGTTAAAACTCAATCATGCCATGAAACTGAATTGTGACAACAAAGCAGCAATAGACATCGCACATAATCCAGTGCAACATGATAGAACCAAGCATGTTGAAGTTGACAGACATTTCATCAAGGAGAAACTCGAGGCAAAAATCATTGAGGTATCATTTGTTAAATCTGAAGATCAACTTGCAGATATCCTCACTAAAGCAGTCACCGGCAGAATATTTCACAGCTCACTTAGCAAGTTGGGCATTGACGACATACATGCTCCAACTTGAGGGGGAGTGTCAATGAGAGCTGTATATTCCTATTTAAATCCAGTCTACTAATTAGGCCTATAGTAACACTCCTAATATCTATATATATATATATATATATATATATATATATATTTCCTATTGAAATAATATACAAGTGAATTCTCAGCAAATCTGATATAATGAACTAATCTTTTATTAGTTTGACTTATCATTGAAGAGTAATGAACTAATGATGTATTTGATTTTAATATCAATAAATAAAAAATAAAATCCATAAATCATTTCATTATATATATATATATATATATAGTACGTACATCTTTGTGAAATTGAAATTTTTGGTACGTATATATATATATTACTCCTTCAAGTTCAAGTAGGGATAAAAAAAAATGGTTGAGCAAATGAATTTTCTGGATTAGAATTTAGAATTATGACTTCAACTGATTTTGTTTGTTTGGTAAATCAAATTGATTTTGGGAAAATTGCTTGTGCGCAAATTGTTGAGAAAATAGCTTATGGGAAATGGCCTATGGCTCAGACGACTTCATATCCGTGAATTGGGACATGTACAATCATCAAATAGATCAGATATTTGAAACTATTGATCCAAATATGGAGTCGAATTGTTTTATAAAAGAGATGAAGTTGGTGTTAGATCTGGGTCTCAGGCCAATCGTCATTCCTTCGCATAGAGCTTGACATCTCCCTTCCGAAGTTTTCTCCGCGCATCCGAAACTTCTCTTTACATTTGGAAACGTTTCGAAAGTTCTCCCTTTCCTGAAACGTGTATCCTACCGTTTTGGAGCAGTTTCGTAAACGTTTCCGAAACGTGATGCATTGATAAAAGAGTGTTTCGGTGCTTCATAGGACCTATCTTCTAATTTTATTTTAAAATTGAAATAAACATAAATGCCTGAATAGTGAGGCCTTTGCTCAAAATGTGGCCCAAGGTACAAGACTTTCTCACCTTGGGATTGGGCTGGCCCTGCTCGGACGTCACTAGCATTCCACCAAAGACGACACCACGACCACAACCAATACTAAACAAAGCCACAACTCGTCACCGCAAACCGGACAAACGCACACAAACTTGCGGAAAGGACAGATCCAAAGGAACTGTCATATCCTTCATAGGCCTGGAGCATGGAACAATCATCGAGGAAGTGGACAAGCAGCATCACCGCATCCATAACAACCACCGAGTAGAGCAACAAACATGCCACCACGAAGCACACTCCAAACATGGCAATGGCATACATGAATGTGATCCGTCAGGTCCATCACCAACGAGGAGCAGGGAAATATGAAAGTAGAAAGGAGTTGACGAAACTAACAATGTCACAATGCAGCCCATATTGCAAGACCATGGGGGTGTTAGATGACTTGTTTCTGATCTGCTCCTGCTATACTGTGTCCATACTGTGCCACGCCTAGCTGGTATGCCGCGCCTGTGCCATGACTGTACTGCGCCTCACTTCAGGATGTCGCGCATATGGTGCGCCTCACTTATGCACACCTGCGGCTGCACTGCTGTCCATGACAGCTATGTCTTAGATGCATTATAAGTGCTAGACAACTATGTGTACTGTTAGGTTTGTTAGGGCAGTTAGGACAGCTATAGTATGCTGTTAAGTTTGTTAGAGCAGTTAGGAAACTGTTATATCAGTTGAGAGACTTACTTGATCACTAAGTAATCAACTACAAGTTATAGATAGCTAACAAAATGTTGTAATGTGGGTGTGTGATACTAAGCACTAAAGATTGTCTTGTTCATATCTCCTCCATCCTTCTTTTTAAAACTAAGATCCCTCTTTCTTTTCTTTTGTAAAAGTCTGGTACCTAACATGGTATCAGAGCTTTACTCATGATATATGGTTGACCCCATTTATGAGTGATCGATCTTCTACCTTTGCTTCCGCTGCAAATCTCCACAGAACTTCTCAAAAGAAAGTTGTTTCTATTCTTTCTTCATAATCCCTTCTCAGAACTTCTCAAAAGAAAGTTGTTTATGTTTTCCTTCGAGAGAAAAAATTCTTCTTACATAGTGCACACTGGTTTGTGATTTGTTGAATCAAGGATTACATTCCTTAAAAGATTATTCACCATGGTTACAGCTACTCAACTTCAAATCTTGCAATCACCGATTGCTTCTCTTATTCCAACAATCGGAAATGCAATCACTGTCAAACTTGATGATCATAACTTCATCACCTAGAACTTCCAGATGGAACTTCTTCTCAATGCAAATGGCATCTTTGAATTCGTCAATGGCACAAAGGTGTGTCCTCCTCGCTCTATCTCTGAATTGTGTCCTGAGGATCCACCCTCTGATGCTTACCTGATATGGAGGATGCACGATCAAGCACTGATGCAACTCATTACTTCAACTCTCTCCACATCTGCTATTTCCTGTGTTATTGGATGCAAGAGTGCTCAAGAAATGTGGACTAACCTGAGAGATAGGTTTGCCTCTTCTACTAAAGCCTCTATCTTTCAATGAAAACTGATCTTCAAAATGTTAAGAAAGGCTCAGAAAATATGACTCAATATTTGCAAAGAATTAAGGTTGCTAGAGATCTCTTAGAATCATGTAATGTCCATTTTGAAGATGATGATGTTGTTATTCTTGCATTAAGAGGTCTGCCTACTGAATATAACACCTCTCAATGTGTCATCCGTGGTAGAGAGAATTCTATAAGTCTAAATTATTTTAGGTCTCAACTTTTGGCTGAAGAAACTGTCATTGATCAATCCTATGAGCATCCATCTTTTCTTTCTGCCTTCTCAGCTACTAATTATGGTCCTCAGTCAAGGTTTGATCTTGAAGTCACAAATTCATCTGGTACACCTACTTTCAATAACAAGTCTAACAGTGTGACACCTAGTAATACTTCTCAAAATGTTCAGCAGCTATCTGATAACTTTCAGCAGTTTGGTTACACTGGAGGTTATGGCTAAAACAGTGGATGTTCGACTAACAACTTCAATAATGGGTACAAAGGCAATGGCAACAAAGGCAAGAACAAAGGTAAGTGGTATCCCAACTATGGAAATAGTGGTAATGGTGGGAACAATAATTCAAAATCTTGGAATAATGGAAATAATGGAAATAAGGGAGGTTCTAGCTACTCCTCAGCACCTGGTGCTCCTAGTGCATCAACTCAGAACTATTATCAGCCACCACCAATCTGTCAAATTTGTGGAAAGAAAGGACATACAGCTGCAAATTGTTATCACCGACATCTGAATCAACCATCACCAATCAGTAAGCCTTGCCAGATATGCTGGAAATCTGGTCACTCAGCCATGAACTGTTATCACAGGGAGAACTACTCTTATCAAGGATCCTTTCCTCCAGCCAATCTGACTGCTATGAATACACAGATAACACATCCTGCTCAGCAGCAAGAGTACTGGATTGCAGACACTGGAGCCACAACTCATATGACTTATGAGTTATATCAAGTTCAAAGGCCAAATCCTTCTTCCTCTGAAGACATCATTACTACAGCAGGTGGTTCAGGTTTGAAAATAGCTCATGCTGGTCACTCTTTTCTTGAGACTACTATTCCTACACCTCAATGTTTTCTTTTAAATGAAGTTCTTCATGTTCCTCATATCTCAGCACACTTGTTGTTTGTCCATAAGTTGTGCAGAGATAACCATTGTTCCTTCTCTTGTACCGAGTCTTCTTTTCTAATCCAGGATAGAACCACAGGTGTCACACTCTTCCAAGGACTGAGTAAGGATGGCTTGTATCCTCTTCCTTTCAGTTGTTCCTCAAATAAAGCTTTTGATGTTCCTTAGAATCCATCTCCTTTTGTCTTCTTGGAAAACTTACTCATACTCAACTTTGGCACAGAAGATTAGGCCACCCTTCAAACCAGATTGTGTATGATGCATTACACAAGGCTAGCATTTCTGTTTCTAAAGATTCAACTCCTGTTATTTGTGAGTCTTGTCTAGAAGGGAAATTGTCCAAACAGTCTTTTCATGTTTCTAGTTCCAAGTCTCTTATTCCTTTTGTAGTGCTTCATTCTAATGTATGGGGTCCTTCACCTACTGTCTCTGGTGAAGGTTTTAGATACTATGTCAATTTTGTAGATGAGTGTACACGATATACTTGGATCTTTCCAATGAAAAATAAATCTGAGGTTCATTCCATCTTTGTTCTTTTTTATACTTACATTCTAAACCAGTTTTCTGTTTCAATCAAAATTTTTCAAAGTGATGGAGGTGGTGAGTATATTAGTAAAAAATTTCAGACCTTTTTGGCTCTAAAAGGAATTGCTTATCACAGGTGTTGCCCCTATACACCTGAACAAAATGGTATAGCAGAAAGAAAGCACAAACACACCCATGAGACTGCAATCACCATTCTTCAAACAGCCTTCTTACCAGCCCAGTTTTGGTTCTATGCTTGTGCTACTTCAACCTACCTTATAAATAGAATCCCGTGTGTCCTGTTGAAAATGAAATCTCCTTTTGAATCCATATTTTCCAAACTTCCAGTTCTTCCTCATCTAAAAGTGTTTTGATGTGCTTGCTTTCCACTATTAAAGCCTTATAACTCTACTAAACTTCAACCTAAAACCAAAAAGTGTGTTTTCTTAGGGTATGCAGAAAAGTATAAAGGTTTCATCTGTCATGATTTGGTGTTTAAAAAAACCTTTGTGTCTAGACATGTGTTGTTTAATGAGCTTCAGTTTCCTTATTCTTCTTTGCTCCTTAAATCTCAGTGTGTTTCATCTGCTCCTTCTGTCTTAGACATCTCAGATAACATGTCCCCTCCTTCCTCTATACCTTCAACATTCACACAGTCTCCTGTTACTCAGTCCTCTTTTTTCCCTGAGTGTTCTAGTCCTGAGCTTGACATTGATCAGAACTCACCTGAACCTGCTCTAAATGATGCCACAAATGGATCACCTTCTGATCAAACGTCGACTGGTACTTCCACTGACTTCTTGGCAGATTCTTCTCCTCCTCCTGACCCTTCACTTGCTCATCCTAGTAGCACCACTGATGATGACTTTCATCCTCAATGTTTGGAAGTGGTGTTGCGCATCTCTGGGGTAAATATGCATCCTATGCAGACTAGGTCCAAGAGTGGTATTTTCAAGCAAAAGGCTCTTCACTCCACTCGTTCTATCATCTGAGGTTGATCTTGCTCAAGTTGAACCAGTATCCTTCAAATCAGCTTCTTCCTCTCCTGTGTGGCAGCAAGCCATGGAGGATGAAATGAATGCTTTATATGAACAAGACACTTGGTGTTTAGTTCCTCTTCCTGCTTCCAAAAACTTGGTAGGTTGCAAATGGGTTTACAGAATCAAGAAAAATTCAGATGGAACTATTGCTAGACATAAGGCTCGACTTGTAGCAAAAGGTTTTAGTCAGGAAGAAGGTCTTGATTATGGTGAGATATTCAGTCCAGTGGTCAAAACTACTATTGTCAGATTGGTCTTAGCATTAGCAGCTCATTTTCAATGGCCTCTTAAACAGCTTGATGTTAAAAATGCTTTCTTGCACGGGGAACTTAAGGAAGAGGTATATATGACACAACCTCCTGGTTTTGAAGATTCAAGCCATCCTGATCACATGTGCAAACTGCAAAAATCTCTTTATGGCCTCAAGCAAGCTCCTCGAGCCTGGAATGATAAGTTTACTAGCTTTCTTTCTGAGCTAGGTTTTCAAACAACTTGGGCTGATGCCTCTCTTTTTGTCAAGCAAACATCTTTTGAAGTTGTAATTCTTCTGTTATATGTGGATGATATTATCCTCACTGGTAGTAGTATTGCTGCAATATCAGAGGTCATAGCTTCTCTAACTGCAGAATTTGACATGAAGAACCTTGGAGATCTTCACTTCTTCTTGGGTTTACAAATCCAGTATACTTCCAATGGTTTGTTTGTTTCTCAATCCAAGTACATTCATGATTTACTTACTAAAACTTCAATGCTGGATAGCAAGCCTATTGATACTCCTAGTGTACCTGGTTCCCGCCTTAAGAAGAATTATGGCTCTTTGTATGGTAATCCTTCCAACTATCGAAGCATTGTTGGTGCATTACAGTACTTGACCTTCACTAGACCCGATATTGTTTTCTCTGTTAATCAGGTTTGTCAGTACATGCACTCACCCTCTGAGTCTCATTTTATGGCTGTCAAACGCATCCTTCGATATCTTAAACGTACTCAGCATCAGGGCATCTCCTTATCCGCTGGCTCTTTAGACCTCATTGCCTATACTAATGCAGATTGGGCTGGAGATCCGACTGATCGTCGTTCTACTACTGGTGTCGTTGTCTATCTTGGAAGTAATCCTATCTCTTGGATGTCCAAGAAGCAAACCACGGTATCCCGGTTTAGTACTGAGTCTGAATATCGAGCCCTTGCTATTACCGCTGATGAGTTTGCTTGGATTCGTCAGTTATTATGCGCTCTTCACATACCTTTGTTAAAACCTCCTTTGATTTACTGTGACAGCACTTCCACCACAAGTCTCTGTGCCAATCCCATCTTCCATTCTCGTGCCAAGCATATCGAGATTGATTACCACTTTGTTCGCGAACGTGTGGTTCGTGGTGACTTGGATGTTCAACATGTGTCTTCGGGTGATTAGGTGGCCGACATCTTCACCAAAGCTTTAGCAGATGATCTTTTCTATTTACACTCTTCCAATCTGATGCTTGGTCCCTCCCCATCATCAGCTTGAGAGGGGATGTTAGATGACTTGTTTCTGATCTGCTCCTGCTATACCGTGTCCATACTGTGCCATACCTAGCTGGTATGCCGCGTCTGTGCCATGACTGTACTGCGCCTCACTTCAGGATGTCGCGCATATGGTGCACCTCACTTCTGCACGCATGCGGCTGCACTGCTGTCCATGACAGCTATATCTTACCTGCATTATAAGTGCTAGACAACTATGTGTACTGTTAGGTTTGTTAGGGCAGTTGGGCAGCTATAGTATGCTGTTAAGTTTGTTAGAGCAATTAGGAAACTGTTATATCAGTTGAGAGACTTACTTGATCACTAAGTAATCAACTACAAGTTATAAATAGCTAACAAAATGTTGTAATGTGGGTGTGTGATACTAAGCAATAAAGATTGTCTTGTTCATATCTCCTCCATCCTTCTTTTTAAAACTAAGATCCCTCTTTCTTTTCTTTTGTAAAAGTCTGGTACCTAACAGGGGGAACCAACCACTTTTCACCCACCATACCAGCCAGGGCCGACTCTAAGGCTCCCCCCACCCCCGCCCCTTGGGGGTCCTTCACGTTATCATGGGTTTGAACCCATTTGCACAGTTTTTTTGTTTTTTTTAGCCTTAAATTTTCTAAACCATCGTGAAAACATCATCTTTATTAAGAAAAAAACTTATTCATTTATTTGCCTTGTTCTTTTTCTTGAGTCTCGTTTTGCCTTCAAATTTTATTATGTCTCACTTTAACCCATGTGCTTATGCTTCATCTTTTGCTTTGCCTTAATCTGTCAACTCCGTTAACTTGTTGGACTGGCAGAATATGTTCATAAATTAAATCATTATTAATTTTTAAATTTAATAAATTCAAAAAATAATTTTAGAAATAAAAACTTAACAAGAGAATTAGGATTTTAGGATCCACCGGAATATCCCAGCACAAAATTTCTTTTTCTCCTTCTCCATTGCAAATCTTTCTCTCAGCCAAGATTAATATTATTTTCGTTTCTTCGTCAATATTATGAAATTGTTTCCAGAAAAAATGTGGCCTATAGAAATTTTAATGAACCGGTGGATTTTCATATTTTTTGTTAAGTTAGTTTTTCGTTTTTATTCTTATATTTGTTTCTTTTTCCTTTTATGTTTCAATTCTCCTTTTAAGAATTTGAAAAAAAAAAATTAAGGACCGTTGGAGCCAAAAGACGCCCAGTATACTGTAACGGCTAATTCACTTTCGAAACCAATAAGCCCCTCTTTGCTTACGAGCCCAAATTCTTCACATCATTTTAATCCCCCACTCCCAAGCAAAAGTCTTCATATCCTTCTGACAAATCTCAAATCTCAATTCTCACATTTCCAATCGAATTCTCTATCCATCTCTTCTGCAATTCTTGATCCTTGTTCGTCTCAGAGACTGGCCATGGATTTTGGCTGCTTGGACTTGGGCTGCATCTCCGTGTCAGACAAGCAAGGCACTGCTGACGACGCCTTTCTTGATTCCAACAACAAAGAAACCGACGCCGCCGAGCCGACCTTGGCCAGCTCCAAGATCGGGAAGGTAAGTCTCTTGATATTCTTGGATCCGATTCTTTGTTTCTGTTTACCAAATTCTCTGTTTGCGTTTGTATTTGTTTGGATCCGATTGAATTTGAAACCCTAGGAAAGGATTGTGCTTGGTTTTGATTTTCACTTAATTGCTGCTTGTTTTACTGATTTAGAACCCCAAACCGTTAGGTCTTCGTTGTTGGGCCTTAAGCCGGATGAATTTCAATAACCGTAGATATTGAACTTTAGGCATTTCAGGGAATTGGGAATCTGAGCCCGGACTGATTGTCAGAATATGTGTTATTTTTCATGTGTTTATGCTAGATGCCTAGATGATCAGTGGGTTAAGCCCTTGAAGGCCAGAAATTATGTTTTCCTCTTAAAAAAATAAAAATAAATCAGCACTCCGTTGGTTTTTGTCTATATTTACTATTTAATTAGAGCTTTTATTGTATTGAACTATAGACCAAACTACAGTTTTGGGTCAAGTCCTGTAATTCTCATCTTGTTTCGTTTTACTTCTCTGTTTTTTTTTTAAATTTAATGAATACCCCAGAATAAAAATTTGAAAGAGACTAGCCTATCAGCATTGAATTCTCTGAACAAGTTCACACCACAAATCAAGAAGCCTGCTCATCGTAGAACCTCTCCTTTGAACTGGTTCCCGCGGAAAAAAGTTGACTCGTACTTGAAGAGGAAGATCAAAATGCTGCAGGTTTTGCATCTTTCTCTTACAAACGCATTTTATCCTCTGATTTCCATATTTACCAACGTACTAATAGTTTGGCTTTTTCTCAGGAAGTTGATGGCATGACACTAACTCTTGATGAGACACTAGGTGATTCTAATCCGCATTACTCAAAAGTCCTCAGGGAAAAAATGGCAGCAAAAGAAGCCGCACAAAAGGCAATGGAGGCACGAAAAGCAGCATTGGTTGAAGCATCTTGGTGTCGGATACTTAGGGCAGCCAGGTAATTGTTGGAACTCTGATGCATGATAAACATGAATCCTTTAGGATATGATTGGATGAGGAACTTCAAAGTACCATGGATTTAGGCTAAACTAGTTAAAAATGAGGAGCTTCAAAGTACCAAGCAAGTTCAAAATGTTACTTTGGAAATCCCTTGTTTAGTGGTTTTGTTATACTCGTGGTGCATGTGCTATTTTCTTAGTTACTCAACTAGTTACTGACAATCACTCTATTCAATTGTTGGTCAAGCATTTCCCAATTATATAGTGCAAATTCCTTGGTATTTTGAAGTCCCTCATCCAAACATACCTTTGGGTATTTTATGCTAAATTAGTTAAAAATGAGGAACTTCAAAATACCAAGGGATTTCAAAATGATTAGAGGCAAGGTATTAAGAGGGATTGGTAAGTAACACCTATGAAGGTGTTACTTTGAAAGTTGTTTTGTTATGCTCATGTGGTGCATGTGCTTCCTTGCTTGTTGCTCAACTACCTACTTACAATCCTTATATTCATTCAATTGTTTCTAGTGAATGAAGTTCCTCATCCAAACACACCCTTAGGGTATGTTTGGATGAGGAACTTCAAAGTTCCAAGGAATTTATACTATATTACAAAGAAATGCACTAACAATAATAGAATAGGGTGTTTGTAAGTAACTAGGAAGGGAGCACTTGCACAACATGACCATAGCATAACTACTAAACAATGGAATTCTAATGACAGGTGTTACTTACAAATCTCATCTAAATGTCTGGCATCTAACCATTTGAAATACCTTGGAACTTTGAAGTTCCTCATTTTAAACTAATTTAGCCTAAATTCATGGTACTTTGAAATTCCTCATCCGAACATTTCCTTAAGGTCTCATTTCTCTAAATTTCATTGTTTTTTTTCTTCTAATGTTTATTTTAGGATCCAAAGTAAAGAAGCAGAAGCCCAGCAGTTAAAAGCAGACCAAGCTGCAGCCGAAGCTTTTGAAGAGGCAGCAGCTACGGGAGTTATCATGTATGATCAACCAAACTGCCCTCAGAAGCCATGTAAAATAGAAACATCCACTGTTAATGGAGGAAGGTCTACCACTCACACAGTCACAGCATCTTTTGAGACTGCATTTGAGGTTGATAAAGAAGTAGCTGCAGCTGTAAAAATTTCTTTGATAAGGCTTGGAAACTCCCCTTCCTTCAGTAAAGACGAATGCAAAGAACTGCTTCGGAAAATCAGTGAGAACCCGAATGCAAGTGAAAATAATCAAGAATCATCTGAGTTTACATCAGAGTGTGAATCAGAATCTGGATCAGAACTTGAAGCTGTATCCCAGAAAGATTATTTCATGTCCGAGGGTTTGGATCAGAAGAGGCCAGGTTGAGAGGTCAGACAGAAGAAAAACAGAAGGCACTCTTTAGGTAAGCTTAATATGGAAAAGATAGCCGACATGATTCTCGGAAGGCTTCAATGTTTGCATGAAAATGAGCTCTCTTCTCTTGCCACTATAGTTGCTACTTGTGGTTTAAATGCTGCCTTAGTGGAAGTTCAAAATAGCAAGCTGCATTGTCCAGGCTCTACTTCTGAGACCCTTCCACAAAGATTAGGAGCGGCGAAGCCTGAATACTTTAGAGATGGACATATGATAAGGAAGCAAACTGTATCAGAACTCCCAAGCCTAGACAAGTTTTTAGTTAAGCACATGACTAAGCTTGAAAGAGAGGTGCAAGAAGCAAAGGATCGAAGGAATAAGTTGAGGGAAGGAGCTGCAGAAAACTTTAGTAGAACTGCATATGAGAAGGCCAATTCAGATAACAATGGAATTGCCTCTGAGTCCATTCCAGTCTTGGAAAGCATCCTTCTGAAGCATGGTTCTAAGTTTGAGAAAGAAATTGAAGAGGCAAAGAAAAAATTGAGAGGAGATTTTGAAGTGAATCAAAAGAATTCAGAGAGAAACAAAATATTGTCCGATGCCATTCCTGACTTGGAAAGTAGGCTAGTTAAACATTCTTCAAAACTTGAAAAGGAAGTTGAAGAGGCCAAGAAGATCTCTGCAAAAACATCTGCTATGAGTGAGCAGAATTTGGAAGTGGTTAGTCGCAGAAAAGAAAATGTGTCAGAAGTCCCCAGCCTAGATAAGTTCTTAGTGAAACGTGTCTCGAGACTTGAAAAGGAAGTTGAAGAAGCAAAGAACAGAAGGAAGAATTCTACACATGAAGGAGTCAGTTTGCCTTATCTGACTAAGAAAGTTGATTCATTTGCTTCAGCTTCAGAAGAAAAGGAACATGCTACTTGTTCTGAGGAAGGATCGGAGGGGAAAGAAAATAAGGACTTAAATAAGGTTGTAGAAGGGAACTCTATGATGAAGCAAAATAAGTGTGGATCTCCACTGAATCCTAGTGCCGGAGAAACAAACGCACTTCAGAATGTGATGGCTGAAACTAAAGAGACTGAAGATGATTCAGAGAAGATCTTTCTCAAACGAGTCCACTGGTTGGAAAGGGAGAAAAAACAGGCATTTGTTACGGGAGACAAATATGGATATCAAAAAATTGAAAAGAAGAAAGGAGGAAACAGTGTTACACAATGTGAAAGCTTGGATAAAGTTTTGGTTAAACATGTTTCGAGACTGGAGAAAGAGAAGATGAAGTACCGTGCAGAGGAAGAAGCCCATGAAGTGAAGAAAAGAAATGCAAAACTGGCTTCACATACGGATGAAGCATGTTGTTTGGACCAAGTTTTGGTTAAACATAAATCAAGACTAGAAAAAGAAAAGGAAGCTGCTGCTGCGCAACCAGAAGAGCAAATTAGTTTCTCTATAATTCGTAAAGAAGCAAGAGAGAGAGAACTGCAAGAACAATGGGGAGGCTTAAGCTTAGGAAACTCCATGAAACCACATGCCTCGAAACTTGAAGGAAATAAGGTAAATGCTCCAATTCTTGTCCTTAATGTTTCATTTCCAATGGTTTCTTATTTGTCCCATGGGATTTTCACATTACATTTCATGGAAAAGAGAGTTGTTTAAGTTCTGATGGCTTGATGTTGGCTGCTGCTCAGCAACAAGAAGACCCAGTTAGATCATTCATAACTCGTAAAGAAGCAAGGGACAAAGAAGTACAAGAACAATGGGGGGGTTTAAGCTTAGGGAACTCCATGAGGCCACATGTGTCAAAACTTGAACGCGATAAGGTAAATATGCTCTTACTCTTGTGCTTAATGTGTATTGTTAGCAATGCTCTGTAAGTTGTGATTGTTTGTTAATGGGTGTGTTGGCATTTCCTTTCCATTTTGTGTAGGCCGCTTGGATTAAAGCTGCACAAGAGGAAACTGAGTCAAGTCAAGCTACCAAAGCCCGAGATTAGAAAATGAAGGAGATATGAGGTGCATGTGAGTTTTTGTGAAAACCAACTTCTCTTCATTGATGAATGTGAGTTTTTTCCTGTGTGTTTTGCTCTATTTTGTATAGGAGAATGAGTTTAATCAAATGGTAACCAATATGGTTAGTTCATTGACTATGGCAGATTGGAAGCAAATTTAAATGAGTTCAATCAAATTCCATTCTAACACCAATCACCGAAACTTTAATCCCCATTTATACATCCAGAACCCAAACTGTGGATAACAATTGGTTATTTGAGATTTGAAACCATGGTTGTTAGATAGACAACATTTGAAACAGAGAAACTGTGTAGCCTTTGAAATCCTAAACTGCATTATAACTCCTCTGGCAAAGCTGAAGCAAGAAACTCCGACTTAATATGTTCCTCTCTTTACTTTAGGCGTTGGCCAAGACAGGCACCTGTAATGCTTTGTATTGCACACCCATGGCGTTAATGATTTGTTAATCTATGATGTATGGAGATGATTCGCATAAATGCAAACTAACTCTGATGATGAGAAGCTCTCTGGTGGGGAGAACGGTCAATTGCTTGAAGCTCTCTCTACCAGGCAAGCATGGAAGCAAAGCAGCCTCCTCTATTAGTTATGCACTAGCAATCTCACCTGCGCGATGCCGTAGAATGGTTAAATTTAGAAAACTTTAAAAGCTTAGCAGAAATAAAAGTAATAAAATAGCTAATTAATAATAAAATATCTAATCAATATAATTGTCTATAAAATATTATAATTAACATGAGAATTCCTCATTTCTTCTTCTCCTTCTCCTTCTCCTTCTTCTTCTTCTTCTTCGTCTCCTTCTTCTTCATCTCCTTCTTCTTCTCTTCCTCTTTCTTCCCACAAACACCAACCCAGGGATATTTTGGAATTTTCGAGGCCACGAATTTAATAATTGATTAAAATTAAAAGAAAGAATAAAAAGATGTTTTTGATGACTAAAACTGAAGTACAACTTTAGTGACGAAGTTTTTGATGAACATCGTCGAAAAAAGATGTTTTAGTGATGCTGTTCATCAGAAACATTCGCCACTAATGGTGTTCGTCACCTTTAGTGACGAAAATGCATAGACATTCAAACTTTTCCAGATTTTTCCAGAATTTTCAGATTCTTTTGATTCTTTCTTTTAATTTTAATAAATTATTATATTAGTTAGTGGCCTCAGAAATTCCAAATATCCATAGATTGGTGTTTGTGGGAAGAAAGACGAAGAGAAGAAGAAGGAAGAAAAGAAGAAGGAGAAGAAGAAGAAAAGAAGTAGTAGAAGAAGAAGAAAAGAAGAATTAAAGATGGTTCCCAAGTTTTTTCTTTATTTCTTGTATTTTTAGTTTTTATTTTTCCTTTGATTTTTTTACTGATTTTTTCATCTACATAGCAAATCTAAAATTTAAAAAGTAGGTTTCAGATGTGCCATATCAACACTTAACAAATTCTTTAATACAAAAATTAACGGTGGAGCCAAATTATCACGTTTTAAAGAGCTTAGGGATATTAAAATGTAAAGTTGAAATGTCATGTATAACTCTGAAATTTTGTGTAAAATACAGGGTGCTAAAGTGTAATTTGCTCATAAAAAGAGGTAATGAAAAATGCTAGTGAGGCCACATTCATAGACTACATTTGTAAACCACACACTAATATAGGTGGGTCCTACCTATGAGTGTGATTTACAAATGTGGTCTAAAAGAACAATGTTAGGAGACCACGTAGTTTGCAAACCACATACTAATACCGGTAGGACCCTCAAAGATAAGTAAGATCACTTGTATTATTGTGTGATTTTCAAACTATGTGGTCTACCTGGTATTTTTCAATCTAAAAATGGTATATTTAACATTAAGAGAAAATTACACTTTAGTATCTTCATATTTACATTAAATTTCAGTGTTATATCTAACTTATCAAAATTTTCATTTTAGTACCCTGGACTCTTTAAAACGTTTCACTTTTGTCCCAACGACATTTTTTTTAGCTGAATTTCTGGTAGTTGATGACGTGACGCGTATGAGGACTCCATAAAAACAAATTATACGGTGACTATAAACATAATTATTTAATTAGCTCTTGGTTGTCTCTCACTCAGTATTTCGGCGGGAGATGTTAGACATGAGATAACTAAAATGTAAATTTTAAAAAGTTAGATATAACTCTGAAATTTAGTATAAACATGAGAATACTAAAATGTAATTTGCTCTAACATTAGTGTAATCTGCAAAATAAAATGGCATTTGGAGCATGGCCCTTGTAGGCTAGTATGCTCACAGTTCTAGTTACATCTATGATAACAATTTGACACTAGTTAATTTGTCCAATTAGCAGATCCCTTTGCGGATACCATAGCAAGCTAGGTTCAAAATTTCACTATTAACGAATAGTGATTTAATTATTTTGCTCTTATTTTTTTCTTTTTCTTTAGTGTGAATAGTAGAATTACAATTTTTCCCTTTTATTAATTAGATAATTAAAGATTGTTTAGTTGATGAAAAAACTTTATTTTTTTTTGTAGGATAAACAATCCTTATTGCTATTTTTTAAACTCCAACATGTTTACGTTAGCTATCCAATATTGTTATAATACATGTAAATGAACAAATGGTGATGTATGTAAATAGTTAATCATTTTTTTTAACATTTTCTCATATCCTAAATCTATTTATATGTATCATTTTGTATAGAATTCATGTTCATAATCACGTAGCAACGCACAGATCCCTTAGCAGATACCATACATGCCTTTTTTTAATAGTATATATTTTTGTATAAAAACTTTTGGTTTTTCTACTTGTTAGGCAACATATTTGTCAATAAAATTGGTTCTATTAAAATGGGAAAATATTAAGTACACCACATGAATTGTATTTTTTGTAAATCACGTTTATATTATAAATGGGTCTTATTTGTATTGATGGACCCTACCTATGTTAGAAATATGATTTACAAAAAATGCAAACCATGTGATTTCTTTAGCATTGTCCATCGAAATCTGAAGCTCCACCCCATACTCATACTCCTCGTACTTTTAAATTTCTTTTGGCTGAACAAATTAACCTACAAAATTAAGTAGTACGCAAATATCTCTATGATCATACAGCAAATGTAAAATATATGCTTTATTTATTGAGATTCAAATCAAATACAACATTACTCTTGAACAAGCAAATTGCTTTGGTATGAGAAGAAAGAAAAAAAATGGAAATCCACATCACGAATAATAAACAGAGAAAACACAACACAGCAAGCAGTAGCGTATAAAGATACATGACTGATTCATAATTTAGTTGTAGGCGTCAGGGTTGGCCACAAGGTAGTTCTCAATGAGCTTGAACAGACCGTGGGCTCTTTCTTTGCCAGCCTTGACATGCTCTTCCTTGATCTCAACATCTCCCTTGGTGTGGTAGTGACTGCTGTTCTTGATCACTGATCCACTCCCAGATGCCACCAACTTAATCTCGTAAGAAATTTTCTCAATCTTGTCTGAGATGGCATCTCCTTCGATCAAACTGTAGCTGTACACAAAGTTGTCTTGGTCAACCCCATCAACCTGGTGCTTCACATAGCTGTACTCACTTCCTGCAAAATCAAAATGTATACAGAGGTTAAGATCGATTTTTGTATGACTATAAAAGGTACGTAATTAGGAAATGAAATTAATAATCATTATAGAAAGACAATGGGGGAAATGAGACACACCTTCACCGAAGCTGATCTTCTTGACGGTTCCAACACCACCATCTCCCTCAAGAATCTCAGCACTTTTGACTGCTTGAGGAGCAATCTTGGGGATGAGGTTGTCAGCATCAAGAACAAGGGCTTTGAACAATCTTGGTGGGGGGACGACGGAGGTGAACTCGGTTTCGTATGTGAACACACCCATGATCGATGAGAAAATTAACAAATAAAAAACTTAGGAAATGATCAAAGAAAGATTGAAATTAGAGAGTGATTGATGTTGGTGTGGATATTATGAGCAGCAGGAGGTGATACTTATAGATGAGGGGTGAAGGGTATATCTGTAAAGTTGGCCCCCCAGAAATAAAAGTGGCAAGCAACTAAGCAATTTCTTTATTCTTTTTCAAATTGTTGTTGTCCGTGTGAAAGGGAAATATAATTTTCCAATTCAGTTCATCAATAGTTTAGTCAAAGAAATTCAGCCAGTAGTAGAATTAAGTTGATTTGAAATATTCAACTTATTCCTTCTAACTGGTGGTGCTAACTTAATAATATTATAATTCACCAACAAACCTTAATAGAAAGTTCCAAAAATAACATGTATATCTACTTTGAATTTTATTCAGGCTACTTTGAATCATTTTGGTTTCCATCAACATTGGGTTAAGCTTATCATGGAATGTGTAAGTTCAGTCCCTTTTTCAATTTTGGTTAATGGTAGATGTGAAGGTTTCGTTCGTCCCTCTAGAGGGATACGGCACGGAGATCCTTTATCTCCGTATCTATTTATTCTCCATATGGAACCATTCACTAGATTCTTAAATAATCTTACAACCTCCCCTAAAACCCAGGTGGGTATTTTAACTGCTCCCAGAGGTTACCGTATCTCTAATCTCTTGTTTGTTGATGATTGTCTTATTTTTGATGAAGCTACTGCTAAAGTTGCTAGGAATTTGTTATCTGCCATTAATCTCTTTTCTAATGCTTTTGGTCAAAAAATTAATTTTCATAAAAGTTCTCTCTTATTCTCCAAAACATGTACTAAACACTTGATTTCCAACATCCTTAATGTTAGCCATAAAACCACAATTGGAAGTTATTTAGGAATTCATAATGTGATGACCTAGAAAGATCCGGTAAATGCTAAGGAATTACTCTCAAGATCCCAAAAGAAGTTAGCTGTTTGGAAACGAAATACTTTATCCAGAGCATGTAAGCGTGTTCTTATCCAATCAAATCTCTCGGGTATTCCTAATCATGTTATGTCTTGTTTCTTATGCCCCAGGAAGCTCACAAATCAACTTGATGCTCAAGCTAGGACCTTCTTATGGGGTGAGGAGGTGAAATCTCAACTAGTTGCTTGGAAGGATGTTTGCACTCCTAAAAAGAAAGGAGGACTGGGTCTTCATCTTCCTAGGGTCTATAACCAAGCTGCCATTTCTAAACTGGCGTAGAAAATTCTAACTCAGCCGGACAATTGGTGGGTTCAAATTGTCACCTAGAAATACTAAAATCGCTTTTCTTTCTTAAAGGCTAAACCCAAATCCTCAGCGTCAACGGCCTGGAAAGGTATTCTACAAGCTCATGAGCTAATTACTAAGGGTATGCGTTGGATAATTGGGGATGGTAAGGATATTTGCTTATGGTCTTATAATTGGGTCTTCCCTTTTCCTTTCTGCAATTTATTACCCTCGTCCTGTTGGAATGACTTAGATTGGAACCTAACGGTGGATAAATTTATTGTTGATAACAATTGGAACAAGGAGGCTTTCCTTATTGTGGTCTCGGCAGACATTGACTCTAAATATTAAACTATTCCTTTACCTATTCAGGTTACTCCTGATAAATTTGTTTGGGCCTTTCTCCTAATGGAGTTTTTTCTATTAAATTTGATGTCTCTCTTCATTATGAGTTTTCACCTTCACATCCTAATGCATCTTTGTTGCAGAAAATTTGGAAGTTTCTGATTCCTCCCAAGGTTAAAATTTTTGCTTGGCTCCTTGGAAGAGGTCGCCTTAAGACCAAGGATAAGATAATCAATAAGAACCTTAAGATTGATACCTCTTGTGTGCTTTTTCATTCGCATTTGGAGGATCTTAACCATCTTTTAAAGATTGCACATTTGCTACTGAAGTTTGGAGATGTGTGTTGGATAAAATAGACACCATAAATATGAAGCCCATTCTATTCAGTTTAACCTTGCAAGTGCACAAATCGTGAAATAGTATAGCAAATAAGTAAGGGTTGAATCCCAAAAAGACTTGTCTTAACTATGTTCTACTTAATTACTTAGATTAATTAATTCACTCAGAGATTTAACCAAATAAAAATAGAAAATAAAATAAAAACACAAACGCACACACACATGGGGGGTTTTGACATAAATGAAGATAAAAAAATTAAAGAACATAAAATAAAGCAATAAAGATAATAGTGGGTTAAGGCACTCAATCCACCACTAACCACAATTACTTCCCAACTTGATTTTCAAGGTCAATTACTATGTTTGCTACTTGATCTAGTGCCCATGCTAGAGCCTAGTTAAGCCTACTCTCACACATTCATTCCTTCTTACTTTGTATGTTTAGGTCTCTTAAGCGCTCTAAACTTCTAATCAGTTATGCAATACTTCTCTTAAGACAATGTCACCTCTCTTAAGTGATTATAACACAAAAGAAAACATTAAATACAAAAAGAATTTAATGACACTACACTAACCCTAGAAAGTATCGTGCAATCTAGGAATGTCATGGATCTTTTCACAGATTTTTTTAACCATAATCCTTGATGCAAAGTCATCATTAAGTTCATGCAATTAAAGTAGCTAATTTTAAGAACATTAACGAAATAGCAACTAAAACAGTGAATCAATCTACCAAGACAAGCATAATAATCAAACCAAGCGCCAAAATCAATTAAAGAATAACCATGGCTAGGACTTCAAGAAGCCCTAACCTAAAAAGAAAACTACATGTGTTTTGGTCTGTATGTATTTCGGTCCTCTCATTTTACAAGGTCCTAGCACCTCTATTTATAGAGAATTATTAATCCTCAAACAAATAGAAGTTTATATTGAATTCTATAAAAAAAAAGTTTCCTAAACAATAAAGAAAACTAATTAAAAACCTTTCCTAAATATTAAGGGGTAGAAATAATATTACAAAAGGAAATAAGGTTTAAATCACCTTGAAATAAGGAGACTTCACACTTGAAATCCCTCAAAATAAGGAAAAAGACACGCAAGGCAGTTGGAAAAAAGGCTTAGCAGCAGTTTCGGTGGAAAGCGGCTGAAAGAGGAGCCATATTCAGTGGTCAAAGGCTAAGTCAACGCGCAAAACAAAGGCTGGGAAGGGTCTTCGGTAGACCGTTGCCGAATCAACAAGGGTCAGAGTTGGGTCAAGGCGCCAAAGTCTTCACTGGAATTCCGGTAGCCTCTGGCCGAATTGTAGGTCAACAGTGCAGTCAACAGGCGCATGCTGACTCCCTCTGATGCTGATTTGGTAGGCCCTTACCGAAAATACTGGGCTATCTTATTTCTTCCATAACTTTTTCGTTATAACTCCGATTGAAGTGATTCTTTCGTAAAAATTCTCATAATTTCATCCTTTATCTAATTCTGCACATTTCTCACAAATATATTATTTTCTCCAATTTCATGGAACGAAATATTCACAAAATATAAGTAAAAGGGTATTAAATCATATATAAAAAGTATATAAATAATAACCTAATAATGTGCCATAAAATACCCAAATCCTCTCTCAAGTAACATTTCTTTTTTAGATTGGCTATCTTCTTTCTCTGGTGCAGGATTAAACAGTGATGGTAACCACAATCTAAGCAAGATTCAGCTTCTTTGTTGGCAACTTTGGAAGACCAGAAATGATGTGATCTTTTGAAGTATGAAACCCCATCCTACCAAAGTTCTTCGTGTTACTGCGCAGGTTGGTGCTGATATCTGGCATGCCTTCCAATCTTCTAATCCGGGTGCTGTGAACTCTACAACTCAAGGAATTTCAATCACTATCAAATGGATGGCTCCTCCTGAGAAAAAAAGTGAAACTCAATTTTGATGGTTCCCTGAATCAAATCACGTCAGTTGGTTCTTCGGGCTTCATCATAATAGTTGTGAATGACAACCCTCTTGTGGCTGGTTCTACCCCCATAAGGTCGTCATAAGTGGCTATCACTGAAGGAATTGCTTTGAGAGAAGGCCTTTTACGAGCTACTAGGGCGGCTACTCCGATATTCTTGTTGAAGGAGACTCAAAGCTCATTATTGATTGCGTTCTAAAGAAGTGTGATGTTCCTTGGAAGCTTTTCACGCTAATCAAGGATATCGAAGACCTTGCTTCAAAATTGACTTCTATCCACTTCAAGCATATATTCCGTGAGGCGAATTTCGTTGCAGATGCCATGGCCTCTTTGGGATATAAGAAGAATAGCTCTCATGTGTGGGTTTACACGATCCCTCCGGTAGCTTTTACAGCTCTCCAGTTTGATCGTGTAAATATGGGTTGACCTCGTGGCTTCCAGCTTTAGTTTTATTGTATTTCTGCATTAAAAAAAACATGTATATCAATGAAAATGCTTAGCGTCCTATATTTTGATTCTTTCAAGCATTTCTTTATTTCTCATATTGCAATTAATAAATACAAATAATATCATGTCAATTGTTTATTTTTTTACAAGAGTTATTTACACAAACACCCCTAGTTTTTTTTGTGTTTTCACAAGCACCCTCTCAGGTTTTGGACCTTATACAAACACTCCCTCAGATTTTGGATCTTATACAAACACCCCCTTAAGTTGCAAATACTAAGTTATGTAAATACTAAATGCCCTTATAGTTGTTTGGATATATTATCATTCTAATTCTGAAAATATTAATGTAGAAGGTCAATTTTGTCAATTTTTAGGTTGATGACAGCTTTTAATTGATAATCATTTAACAAATGAGTTTATGTGCAATATTTTTAGAACCTATGGTAGTGTTTGGGTAAGGTTTAAAACCCGAAGAAGAGCTTGTGAAAACACAAAAAATTTAAGGGGAAGTTTGTGTAAATAACTCATTTTTATAAATTATAATTAAGAATCAATTATTTAAAACAAAATAATAATAACTAAATTAGAGAATGGCAAATAATTATATTGCGTGCACATGGAATATGTTTGGATGTGGTTAGGTTATTGTAATTAAGTATTGAATAGGAGCATCAATCATGATCCCAAAACACATGTTGAAGGAATCATTATATACATTATTGCTTATTATTCATTGTATTGGACAAAAAGAGCAGGGAAAGGGAAGGGATCGATGCAGAGTATTCATTTTCGACACAGAAGACAACAATTGCAAGTTGGTAGCTAGGACTGTTTTCCTCGTGAGAGGCTTACAAATTATAATTTGGATAATTGACACAAATGAATATCAAAGTCAGTACTATTTTACCCACCAAGGCGTAGGCGAGTTGGTGGAGGGCGAATTGGGACTATGCCTAATAAGCCTCTGGTTAGCCTTTCGAATCCTCCCAAGCTAGCTCGTCGAATCCTGATTGAATTGTTTCATTATGGTTGTGGAGTTTGCAGTGGGACCCCAGAATTAAACCTGGGTAAAAAAAAAAAGTCAGTACTATTTTATTACCTCTTTCAAGCTAATAGTACTATTCAATGTATACTGAGAGATTTTTAATTCGATTCTCATAAAAAACGATGCCCTTACTATTATATAATTGTTTAATAGCTTATAAATTAGAATTTGGCTTTCACGCTCAAAACCTTAGACCTAGTAGGTAGGCCTAAAGCTCAACCCATACACCATCTTAAGGAAAATTCTAAAACTCTATAATTAGGACATATCATCAATCTTGCATGTCATCCACTCGTATCTTAACTCGCGAATTTGTTAATGATACACCCCAATGTGAATATTCCACGTGGACATATCTCGGTTTTCAGTGTCTATGTGGACTATTTGGATCGAGGTACGTGTGTCAATTAGGCCTATATATACCTCTCATTTTTAGAATATTATCAAATAAAAGAAATTGGTAGAACTATGAAAGCACACACTCACACCAAGGCACAACGATGTACGTGGTTCACCCAAATCAGGCTACGTCCACGGTGTTATCCCACTCTCATTAATAATATATGTATTTTGTACATGATATATTAGACATTGAGTCTTAGAGATAGTAATGTATGTAGAAAGAAGGGAGAGAGTTCTCTCTAGAGAGAGAGTGATAACTGTAGAGAGAGAGAGCCTAGTCTTGAATGAGGGATGGGGCTCCCTATTTATAGACAATGTTTAGGTTTCGGTCATGGGCCACAATGGTGGGCTTTAGGCATGGGCTTTGTTGATGGGCCTTGATGACGGGCTTGGTCTTGACCCAAGTGATCTTCCGGGTATTTCCGTTAGGTCCGTTGCTTGGTCATATTAGGTATGAACAGAAGTCCCCCAAGTTCTTGACTGAGGTGGATTGCCTCGGTGGAGGACTTGTAACAAGTGTTCATTGACCGAGCAACCTCTTTGTTTCTGTCTACCAATCCGTACGGTGCACTATATCCAGTCCCCCAAGTCCTCCGTCGAGGTGGGATACCGAGGGAGACTCACATGTTGTTGTAGTTTCTGATATGACAGTGGGAGGAGAGCCGTCTTGGCGAGGGTGAACAAAACTGATTGCTCCGCTTTGTGGTGGCCTGGGCCTGTTTGTGTTGATGTCGAGTCGGCCTGGTAGTAATGGGAACCTTGTAGTTCCTAGGTGATGCCTTCGGCCGAGTTGTTGCCTTCGGCCGAGTTGTTGCCTGCAAGGTCGTGTTGGTCGACCGAGGAGATGCCGTTGGCCGACTAGGTGCCACTTTGCTACCTTGAAGTAGTGGTTGGTATGTCATGTTTGTACAGGCCACGAAGGGGGAACCTTGCATGGTCATGTGACGGATCGGCTGTGGAGAATGTCCTATTTTAACTGATCGAGAGCCACGTGCAGGATGAGTGTATGTCATCTTGTACGGCCTGCATGAGCGGGACCTCGCACGATTAGGTGGTCGATCAGCTAGGAATGTCCATGGCCGATCTAGTGCCAATTGCAAGATGAGTGTATGTCATCTTGTACGGCTCGCAGGAGCGGAACCTCGCACGATTAGGTGACCGATAGGCTAGGAATGTCCATGGCCGATCAATACTATTTTACCCACCAAGGCGTAGGCGAGTTGGTGGAGGGCGAATTGGGACTATGCCTAATAAGCCTCTGGTCAGCCTTTCGAATCCTCCCAAGCAAGCTCGTCCAGTCCTGATTGAATTGTTTCACTGTGGTTGTGGGGTCTACAGTGGGACCCCAGAATTAAATCTAGGTCAACAAAAAAAAAAGTCAGTACTATTTTATTACCTCTTTTAAGCTAATAGTACTATTCAATGTATACTGAGAGATTTTTAATTCGATTCTCGTAAAAAACGATGCCCTTACTATTATATAATTGTTTAATAGCTTATAAATTAGAATTTGGCTTTCATGCTCAAAACCTTAGACCTAGTAGGTAGGCCTAAAGCTCAACCCATACACCATCTTAAGGAAAATTCTAAAACTCTATATTTAGGACATATCATCAATCTTGCATGTCATCCACTCGTATCTTAACTCACGAATTTGTTAATGATACACCCCAATGTGAATATTCCATGTGGACATATCTCGGTTTTCAGTGTCTATGTGGACTATTTGGATCGAGGTACGTGTGTCAATTAGGCCTATATACACCTCTCATTTTTAGAATATTATCAAATAAAAGAAATTAAATTTAACTTACTTCTCCAAAAAAGATGTATTATTTTTCATTTACCAGCCCTTTAAGGGTATTATTTGTGGTGAAGCTTTGGACCTCATTGTGAGCATTTTGTGGTCAGAGGCAACCCGCATCCTGAATGAGAATTAAACTCACCATTCGGATGTGAGATCACCTCATAATATTTATCAAAAAAGATTTGGACTTATCATTTTATGCAAATAAAAGTGAGTCTAACAACGTTCCAATTCACTAGTTGTATCAAGGAGAAAACATATCAAAAGATAATTGTTACACCGATTTTAAAAATTGAAGTACTAATTGTAGTGGGATTAAATCTTCTTGAAAAAAATGAGATATCTGCGATTTACGTACCTTAATTGTGTGCATACTTTTCAGGAGTGAAAATATTATTCTTTGGACAATACTTGCATCCCACCCTGGTGGTACCTTCTCGTACCACCCTTTCAATTTATCGAATTTTCTTTGTAAATATATCATAATCAGAACCGTTCATTCTCTAAATCAACATATCGATATCAGCTCTGTAATAAGATTGGAGTTCGTTTAGTCATTCATACATGACAAGATCCTTCTCGAATTTCCCCTCGAAACCCGTGAAAGGCCCTGCTCTCGTCTGACAGCCTCTGACGTCCCAATTTAATACACGAAGTACCCTTACTATCGCATAGACACCGTACAAATTTTTTTCATAAAATCCAGAAGATCCTTCCCTATACTTGGTTAACTGTCATCCACCCGTTAGACGAAGCATGCAATCACAAATACAAACCAACTAGTATCACACCCAACTCCAAGTAGCCACTTGAGTACAGACAGTACTGGGTGCTGACCAACACCTGGAAACTAAGTCATGACGATGAAGGCCAATTACTAAATTCTATAGCAGCAGAGATTTTATCAATATCATCGTCTCTCAGGACGATATCAAATAACTGAAAAATAGTACTCGTTTAAACCAACCTTAACTCGTCAATCCGGGTCACTGCCTACACCACCCACACCACCCATTGACCACGACAATGACTACTTGCTCACAGGTACTTCGATCCCGACCAAGCCCATGACAATGGTCGTTAACTTATCTCAACCGACATAACCCTTGGCTATCTCATCTTAGAACAACCTATCAACCCCTGAATATAATCCCGAGCCGTGGCTCGATATCCGGGGCAGTTCAGCATGGGGACAAGCCCTCCTAATCGTTGCCGATAATACCTCAAGTAATGGCTAGAACCCGAGAGGTCCAACTCGGGGACCTACTCTCCACACATCCGATAATACCTCAAGATATGCGGATGTAACCCTGTACTACGCGTAGATAGCCTCAACGATTGTGTGGAGGAGAACACCTCAACACCAGCGTCGAAGAAATAACCCTCCACATATCCGATAATACCTCAAGATATGTGGACCCTGTAGTACGCATAGACATCCTTAACGATCGTATGGCGGAGAACACCTCAACGCCAAACTTCGGAGAAATAAACCTCAGCGAGCACACGGCCGATAATTCCCCAAGTCATATGTCGGACAAAAACCATGATACCCGGGGATGGTATATGCTGGTAAAATTAGAGAACAAGAAATATGCAATCTAATTCTAACAGTTATAAAATCCTTGCAAGTGCACAAATCAATAAGAATAGTATAGTAGCATAGCAAGAGTCGATCCCTCGAGGACTTATTCAACGATTAACCTAATTAAGTTCAAATTTGTTAACTTAGAGAAAAACACAAACACGCGCGCGCGCGAAGGGTGCATAAAATAACAATGCAAGAATGAAAGGCTGATTGTTTGTTAACTAAGGCGAATTAAGGCTTACTATCCTTCCTAACCAATTATAGTTACTAATAAGATTTCCTTGACCTAATTACTATGCATTCTCTGAATTAGGTGCCCGTGCCTAGGTCCTGGCGTTGGTTCACTAGACACATCTTATTCCCTCTTACTTAGCATGTTTTAAACAGGGCATATGCCTAGAACGTCTATCACCTACCGTTTAAGATGATGCATGAAGTACAAAGAGAATTTAATGACACCACACTAGCCTAGAAAAGTGACATGCAATCCTAGGTCGTCATGAGTTAAGATTACATGTAAGTGTCCCAAATACCCATGATGGAATAAATCACAAGATGATATGACGGTCACTCAAGCAATTACATCTATAATTATATGCAAACAAGGTGATCAATCTTATAGGCATAAATTAGGGTCATTAAGCAAAGTAATCTAACTTATTTATCATGCATAGCAATCATAATCAAGGGCCAGAAATCTAATTAATTAACTGACATGGCTAGGGCTTCAAGCAGCCCTAATCCTAAAACGACTACTCACTCATAACCGAAATTAAAACAAATATAATTGAAATAATAAGTAAATTGCAATGAAATAAAAGTTTAAAGTAAAGAACGCTGATGAACAATGATGCACAACAGAGATAAGGCAAGGCCTTCCTCTCCAAGCTCCACGCACAACACTCTTAACTTTGGAAAAAAAATAAAGACTGTTTGAATTTAAAACTGAATTACAAAGAATGTATGCGGCTAGGGTTCTCAAATCCCCAAAAATGGTGTGTAAAAATCTGGTCCCTAAAACACTGAACAAAGGCTTCCTTTTATAGACAAAGGGAAAACCTTGTCCTCAAAGGATTGGAATTAGAAACCCTAGCCTAGAGTGTTCTAGAGCAGTTATTGTACTTCTAAGTAATTAAAAAGTCCCTAAAATCTATTAGAACAAATCAGAATACGGTTGGGAGTGTGAATGCAAGCTGGCAAGTGGGAACACAAGCTGGCCGCGAGCAGCCTGCGGTCTTCCTGCGGTTAGATACTGGAACTTAGAACTTGGCCCTTGGAATGTCTTCGTCATAGAGATCTGGGACTGCGCTTTTGAGGCACACCATGAGCATAGTAGAAGCGCATCTTCGTTCAGACTAGGCGCACATGTTGTCCGGCTTAGTGCAGAGGAGGAACTTTATTACACCGCTGGTGGAACAATATCTAGGGTTTAGGCGCAGAGGCTAGGCTCGGATGGGAAGTTCTTGGGACATATAGTCGACATGCCCTGGCATGAACTTGACACTTCTAGGACATGAACTTGATGTCATGAGACACAGGTTTGGGACCTGAATGACATAATCTGAGGAACTTGGCCAATGACTCAAATTAGGCGCATTGGCGCACTCATGACCCAATTCAGGTTCTAATATTGAAATGAGGACATCTCCTTCATCTGAACTCCGATTTGAGTAATTATTTTTTCGTTCTTTTCAGAATTTACTTATCTTTCCAAATCTCCACAAGTCTCACAAGATTGATCATTTTCTACTGTTGATGGTACAAAATCATGCAAAAGACATGTAAGAGAGGCATATAAAGACATCAAAATGATGCATAAATAATGATCGATCAAATACCCCCAAACCTATCTTTTGCTAGTCCCTGAGCAAAACAAACTTAAACAAAATGAAAAGACTCGATCTTAGTTAAGATAGAACATTTAAACCCCTAGGTTCACCTAGTAGGATGAGTTTTGTCTCCTGAGGGTTATAGCAGAACGATACCCACAAACGTTTTACTTAGACAAATAAGATGCTAGAGATAGTACTTTTAACAAGCTAATAACAATCAAAGTAAGTAAACATGTTTTGCATAACTAAAAGGAATGCCATAGCCGTGAGTGTCATGTGAAGGTGTACGTGTTTAAGTGCCAATATTTTCGAGTGATCATGTTTGAAAACAACTTCATCTAAGTGCCCTAGAAAGATTTCGCCTTGACTCTATTCCTCACTAGGAAACTCTCAATTCACACAACAATATTAGGCTTTCACTCTTTCAAGCATATGTGATGAGTTTATGGTATGAAGTTCAAATTTAATCACATATGAGTAACAATGAAGAACAACACTTTATGGAAATTAAAATCTCATGAAAGGAATTGAACTTTAAGAACATAGATACGTACCTTAATCCTTAGCATGTTTGTCCATAAGATCAGTTAGGTCTTCCTTCTTAGGTTGTAACAGGGCTAAGATTTAGGGTTTAGAAATGAAGGATGGGATTCAAAGAACCTGAGTTGTGCCAAGGCATGAGAAGTCATGACTCAAACTTGGAATTTCTTAACTGAATCCTTGCTTAAGGCCCACGGCTTGTGCTTTCTTGATGGCTTATTTTTAGGCTCTTGGCTCACTTGGCTCAATTCACTTTGTTTTTCACTTTTTTTTTCTTTTCTATTCTTCTTCAACGTTTCTTTCTTCCTTTGATTTGAACGTTTTTTTTTTCTGTTCTTTCTTCTGTTTACTTTAATTTTTTCTTTTTCCTTTGAATTGAACCAAGATCATGCAATGATTTCCTCAAATTTTCATGCAGCTTGTCATCTGTAAGTTTTAAACTTTTGAACTTTGAATTGACGCCAATGTCCTTGGAATTGGGCAGCATCTTCTTCCACCTCTCATTCTCACCATGAATCTCATTTAGGGCAACCTTAGCACAAATTGAGGTTATAGGGCATGTCTGTGATGAATGGCTAAGTATTTCGATTGGGTCATACTTTTGGGTGATGAAAGAAAAGGCTGAGTGTTTGGCTTCAAAATTGGCTTAAGGAGCATTCAATTGGGTATGATAAGGACTTTAGAGGTTAAAGCACACATAGCCTACATCACTTATTATTAGTTCTTTAAAATTCAATGCAAAATGATGTAATGAGATTAGCAATTAAGAACAAAAGCGATGAGTGTTTAAGAGTAGAAACAAGTATATCCCTCAGAAAGAATGGCAATTAGGCTCAAAGATCTCACAGGGAAGTCTCCACTAATTTTCTAAAGCTCACTCAAATTCAATTGTTTTCTTCACTTAATCACTTAAAACATGGCATTGTGAGGTGCAGATTATGAACTACTTAGGGCATGACTCTTAGTAAGGCAAAGAAAGTTAACTTAGCATATACATCCCTATTAACAAATTATCATACTATTACTAGCAAAAACTTAACTAAACAGAAAAAACTAATACGGAAAACTCGAAAGTCCTGGCCGTGTATCACCCCCAAACTTACTTGTTTCTATATGCAAAAATTCAATCCACACCCCCAACCTAAACTGAACATTGTCCTCAATGTGATAAGCAATATGCATGATAATAGAACATAGGTTTGAGAGAACTAAAGGGCAGAAACAACAAAGGAAGAGAAAAATACAAATCAGGGCTAGGTTGCCTCCTAGGAGCACTTTATTTAACGTCTAGGCAAGATGGGGCTGGCATGCTAGATGTTTGGCGCCAATTGAATGTCAAGGTAATTTGGTGATTGAAGTGCGTGGGCAGCCCTAGCAGACCATGGTGGCTGCGGACACCATGGAAATGGTGGAGATTCCTTGATGGAAGGCCAAGGGTCCTTGCCCGTGAGTGAAAGGTCATCCTTTGGATAATCGGTTGGAGGGGACACAACTTGGGGCAAGCATAACCTGGCCGTCTCATGCCCCTTATGTTCTTCTAGAGGCCGTTTGGTATTCTCTTCGAGCAACTCTTTAGTGCATGACCCTGCTATTGTGTCATAAAACAAATAATCCATTAGTTCTAAGGGAAAATCAATAATGGGTTCAGCAGGGTACTGAATGATATCATGGTTGTTGAAAGTTCGCAACTTCTCCCAAACTTTGATAGCCATTGTCCCTCTTTTTATATTGATGCCATAATCCACGGTGGCTAGAAGGGGTCTGCCAAAAATCAGTGGTGGATCGTCACTTGGACCGGGCTTCTCCATCCTTAGGACATAGAAATCTGCTGCAATGCTAACATCCCCTATCTGCACACTAACATCCTCATTCACACCCATTAGACTAGTTACAGAGGAATCAACTAATTTAATGAAAAGCTAGGTAGCTTTTAATTTCCGTAAGTTTAAAGATTTAAACACATGGTTGGGCATAATGCTTACTGCCGCCCCTATATCACAAAGACAATGGTTAAATCATTTTTCTTTGATGATACAGGGGAGTGATGGGGGACCTGAGTCGTCAACCTTGGGTGACACGCCAGGTAAACCATTGAGAGTAGCTGAATTGATGTCTATGGTGATTTTTGGCTCAGGCCCACGCTTTCCAGAAACGAAGTCCTTCAAAAGTTTAGCAAAGATTGGCATATGCTTGACGAGTTTATGGAATGGTAATGTGATCTCAAGCTTTTACATCATGTGCTCCATCTCCCCTCGAACTCCTCCTTTTCCTTGTTCTTGTTTTGAAACCTGCGAGGAAAAGGTAAGTCAATGTCATTTTCTAACTCAAAACTCACTTTTTTCGTTGTTTTCATATTTGAATTTTGAGTTTTAGAGTTAGAATTATTTAGGTGCTGCGAATTGGCCTTGGGACTCAAGACCGTGGTCTTGGCATTGGGAGCAGACTATATGTCAGTCGTGGTCTGATCCTGGTGGTTACGCGCAATGTGATGCAAGGTTGCGCTGTTGTGCGCAGGTTGGCGCAAAATAGGGTCCTCAGGTGCATTGGAATGCGCCTGCGGCAGGGCTCTTAGCGCAACATCTGGCATGTTTTTCCCGTAAGACATGGGGCATGATTCTCAGTGGCTCACTGGACAAGGCTCTCGACGCAGGTCCTATTCTCGTCTTTGCAGCAAGTTTAGGTCCCTACTTGCTGTTTTGCGGTAGTGTGCTTGGCAGGTGCAGCGGAACATTCTGCTGCGTGGTTTGTTCCAAAGTCTGTGGCATGCCATAAGGCATGGCATGCTGAGGTCCCAGGGGTAGGGTCTGGGTCCAGGTATGCAATTGAGGTGAAATATTGGCCCAATGTTGCGGCGTGACCTCAGGTGGTGTCATGACAGAGTTGGACCTTGAGGGGGCCACAGGTAATCTCTTATATTCCTCATTCTATTCAGTCTCAGCGTCATAGGCATCGTAGTAAGGTCCATGGATCTGTGTTCCACTGCGCAAAGTGATGGCATTTACACTTGGATGTTGAAGTCCCTTTGGATTCACCATTACTTGTCTTGGCAACCTCCCTTGTTCCCGCTGATTCAATTAATTGGAAATCTATCCCAATTGACGATCCAAGTTTGCAATTGTATTATTCATGTTTGTCATCTTACTTCGGCTGTCTTGCATGGATTGCATGAATTGGATGCTCTGTTGAGCCAAGGTATTGACAGTATCATCTACAGACTTGCTTCCGCTGGTCTGATTTAAGGAAGGGCCGTGAGAGTTCCCTTAAGGAGTGGAAGTTCGGATGATTTTTCCACCCTGGATTGTAAGTGTTTGAATATGGGTCATTATGGGGTCGTGAATTGTTATTGAAACTTCCAGCCAAATTGGCGTCTTCCACCATTGGGCAGTCTTGGGACGTGTGGCCCTGAATTGAACATACTTCGCAGGTTTGAACTCCTTTTCCCTTCTCATTACATAGTTGTTTCACCATTACCGTGAGTTGAGCAATGGCGTCATCATTGTGAATGGTGTACTCATCACCAGTAGCCTTAGAGGAATGATCACGGTAGCTAAATTATTTTTCCCTTTGAGCGAAGTTCTCAAAGGCAGTCCTTGCTTCCTCGGCTGTGCCTTCTAGAATACCTTGGGATTGAGAGTCTATCATTGTCCGATCACTAGTCTTCAAACCTCCGTAGAAGTATAACATAGGATGATGGTCGTCAATATGGTGGTGGGGGCACACCCTTAGCATTTGGTTGAAACATTCCCAAAACTCGTGGAATGTCTCCTCTATGTCTTGCCGTGGGTTCATTATCTTGGACTTCAATTCGTTCGAATTTTCCACGGGAAAATATTGCGTCAAGAATTTGGACGTCAAGACCCACCATGAGTGAATGGAAGCCGGTGCCAGCGAATGAAACCATGCCTTTGCATGATCCTTGAGACTGAAGTGAAAAAGCCGTAGGCGGATTTCAGATTCCGTCATGCCATTAATGCGCAGCGTTGAGCAGACTTCAACAAAATCCTTGATATGGAAGTGTGGGTCCTCGCCGGAAAGTCCGTGGAATGTGGGCAGCATGTGAATCGTCTCAGAGTTCAACTCATAATTTGCAACTGTTGACTCGGGGAAAACAATGGGAAATTGATCCTCCGAGACATAGGGAATGGCAAAGTCCTTAAGGAGCCGTGGGGCTTGTGGTACTAGGCCACGTTCCCGTCCTTACTCTTCTCTGTGATCCGCCATCCTTCCGGGACTTGGTGGTGGTGAGCCGTTTACCCGTGCCTAGGTCATGGCGTTGGTTCACTAGACACATCTTATTCCCTCATACTGAACATGTTCTAAATAGGGCATATGCCTAGAACGTCTATCACCTACCATTTAAGATGATGCATGAAGTACAAAGCGAATTTAATGACACCACATTAGCCTCGAAAGTGACATGCAATCGTAGGTTGTCATGAGTTAAGATTACAAGTAAGTGACCCAAATACCCATGATGCTACAAATCACAAGATGATATGATAGTCACTCAATAAATTACATCTATAATTATATGCAGACAAGGTGATCAATCTTATAGGCATAAATTAAGGTCATTAAGCAAAGTAATCTAACTTATTTAGCATGCATAGCAATCATAATCAAGAGCCAGAAATCTAATCAATGAACTAACTTGGCTAGGGCTTCAAGCAGCCCTAATCCTAAAACGACTACTTACTCATAACCGAAATTAAAACAAATATAATTGAAATCATAAGTAAATTGCAATGAAATAAAAGTTTAAAGTAAAGAACACTGATGAACAATGATGCACAACAGAGACACGGCAAGGCCTTCCTCTCCAAGCTCCATGCACAACACTCTCAGGTTTGGAAAAAAATAAAGGCTGTTTGAATTTAAAGCTGAATTACAAAGTATGTATTCGGCTAGGGTTCTCCAATCCCGAAAAATGGTGTGGAAAAATCTGGTCCCTAAAACACTGAACAAAGGCTCCCTTTTATAGACAAAGGGAAAACCTTGTCCTCCAATGATTGGAATTAGAAACCCTAGCCTAGAGTGTTCTAGAACAGTTATTGTACTTCTAAGTAATTACAAAGTCCCTAAAATCTATTAGAACCCATCAGAATACGATTGGGAGTGTGAATGCAAGTTGGCAAGTGGGAACACAAACTGGAAGCTCATCTTCGTTCAGGCTAGGCTAACAGGTTGTCCGACTTAGTGCAGAGGAGGAACTTTGTTCCACCACTGGCGGAACTGGATCAAGGGTTTAGGCGCAGTGGCTAGGCTCGGATGGGAAGTTCTTGGGACATGTACTCGACATGTCCTAGAATGACTTTGGCACTTCTAGGACTTGAACTTGATGTCATGAGACACAGGTTTGGGACCCGGATGATATGATCTGAGGTACTTGGCCAAGGACTCAAAATAGGCGCCCTGGAGCACTGGCGCACTCCGGACCCATTTCAAGTCCTGATATTGAAATGAAGACATATCCTTCATCTAAACTCCGATTTGAGTCATTTGTTTTTCGTTCATCTAAGAATTTATCTATCTTTCCAAATCTACACAAGTCTCACAAGATTGATCATTTGATACTATTGATGGCACGAAATAATTCAAAAGACATGTAAGAGAGGCATATAAAGATATCAAAATGATGCATAAATAATGACCGATCAGTATACCTAGTGAAACCGTAATGTAAATCCAAAGCCCATTGACAGTATGTCATGGATGAGAACTTCTGGCAAGATCCATTGCTACTCTTCTTATCAATCCGTTTGTTCCCGAACACTCCCTCAGTTTCCGTCTAGCGTGAGGTGAACCTCTAACGTCATCACATCCACAATACTAAACCAAAGGGAGCATTAGTATCGATAAATCCCCAAGTAAATCATAAAATGGGCCCCCCTAGACCTTGGGCTTACACACACCTTTTAAATGGCACAATTTTCATTTAAAACAGCCAAATGGAGCTCTAACAGGGTTCAAATGGCCTAAAAAATGCCAAAAATAGATCCGAATGCCTCAAAATCATAAACACACGCTGCCGTGGTTTGGGGAACGGCTACACGCGCCAGCAGAAGGCCAGAGGCCACCCCACGTTCCGGTAGAGGGCCAAGACACTGTTCAAGCGTCGGCCATGCGCCCCCACGCGCTGACACGTGCCTGCACAGTTTTGATGAAATATTCCGTCGCTTCGACCGAATATTTTGTCAACTCTGACAGAATATTCTAACTGAATCGGAATATTCAGTCCAATTAACGGTTTTAAGGCTCTATTATGACACTGTTAACCTTTAACGGAATATACAAATGCCGTCAGTATATTCCGTCAAACATTGACGGCGTAAGTTGACTTAACGGTTGACTAATTGTTGATTGGGCTGCCATGTGGCTCTACGTAGCTCCACGTGGCATCCATGTGGCACCACGTGGCTGCTAAGTGGCATGCCACATTAGCTCACCAGTTTTCCAAGGAAGAAGACCGTACCACCACGGCTACAGTGGCCGGATTCTAGAATTTTTCTCGTTGGAAATCGCCATTTCCTGGGAACTTCTAACTTCCCCCGAACTTTACCGATTTTTACAAACCACACTTCCAAATTCATCTACTTATTCCCAGGAGTTCAAATCCAAGCTCAGAATTGGAAGATCTTATCTAGTTCGATCAGAATATGGCCGAGAAGTTTCGGTCCACTTCTCCTCTTCGGTCCGCTGTCTACGGCGACGCGCCCACCTCTAAAATGACACCAAACTGCCCGTGGAGTTGAGGGAAAGACTTCAATGACCTTGGATTTGGGCGAATCGACCCCAAAATGGGACGATGAGGGTTATGGTGGTGCGGTGATCGCACATGAGTAGAGAGAGTGTGGGGGAAAGAGAGAGAAAGAGACTGAGCAGAAAGTGTGGGAAGAGAGAGAAAAATATCCCAATTATATTTAGACTTTCTAAAAAATTACCAAACTACCCCTGAAGCTTCTAGACCTACAACTCTCTCATCGGGTCTCTGTTTTCCGTATACCGCCTGTCTACGAATTCGTGAGTTCGAGACCTACGCAACGGTCCCAAAAAAAAACTTCCAAAAGGTCTCTCTACGCAAAAAGTAACTTTTGATCCCCTCCTAAACCTGACGGTGAAGTCGACCTTTTTCTAATTAATTTTTCCAATTTACTTTAAATTAAGTTTGGATCGTAACAACCACACCCCCCACCCCCCCACCTTAAAAAAATTCCATCCTAGAAATTCATTGAACGTAGGTCAAAGAATTAACTTTCTACAACCTTTCGAATCTTCTCGCGCCACCACCGACACGAACTAAACTTCTTTACCCAAGTCCAATTGGTTCACGGTGTCCATCAGGTTAATCGTTAACTTCTATGTTCAAACTTCTGATACTACTTCCAATTGAAACTCTACAAAGTCATTGTATGTCGACCCGAAATGAGGCTACAAATCGGAACCTTAAATCCCGTGCACCTTGCACATTTCTTTGTTTCCGTCTCAAAAACAGACCGTAGACGAGGATAACATTCAAGAGGCATCACAAAGGGACAAGAGTGCACACTAAGTGCGGTCTACAGGAAGTTAACCTAGAGCTCTGCTACCAAGTTGGCAGGACCTTTCCCAAATTTAACCTCGAAGCCCGTGAAAGGCCATTCTCCCGTCTGACAGCCTCTGACGTCCCAATTTAATACCCAAAGTTCCCTTAATGTCGTAAAGACATCGTACAAAATATTTTCAGAAAATCCGGCAGATTCTCCCCTGTACTTGGTGAACCGTCATCCACCTGTCAGACGAAGGATGCAATAACAGATACAAACCAACTGGTGTCACACCCAGCCCCGAGTATACACATGAGTCCAGACAGTACTAGGTGTTGACCAACACCTGGAAACTAAGTCCCGACGACAAAGGCCAATTATTAGGTTCTATAGCAGTAGAAATTTTATCAATATCATCGTCTCTCAGGACGATATCAAATAACTGAAAAATAGCACTCATTTAAACCAACCTTAACTCATTAATCCGGGTCACCGCCCACACCACACACTAACCACAGCAACGAGTACCTCACTCACAGGTGCTTGGATCCCGACCAAGCCCATGGCAATGGTCGTTAACTTATCTCAACTGCCATAACCCTCGACTATATCATCTTAAAACATCCTATTATCCACTGAATATAATCTCGAGCCATGGCTCGATATCCGGGGCTATCCAGCTCGGGGACAAGCCTTCCTAACCACCGTCGATAATACCTCAAGCAATGGCTAGAACCCAAGAGGTCCAACCTGGGGACCTACTCTCCACACATCTGATAATACCTCAAGATATGCAGATGTAACCCTGTACTACGCATAGACAGCCTCAACGATCGTATGGCAGAGAACACCTCAACACCAGCATCGGAGAAAAAACCTCCACATATCCGATAATACCTCAAGATATGCGAACCTTTTACTACACATAGACAACCTCAACGATCGTATGGCAGAGAACACCTCAATGCCAAACGTCGGAGAAATAACCCTCAACGAGTACACGACCGATAATACCTCAAGTCCTATGTCGGAGAAAAACCATGATACCCGGGGATGGTATACCTAGTGAAACCGTAATGTAAATCCAAAGCCCACTCACAGTACGTCATGGAGGAGAACATCTGGTAAGATCCATTGTTACTCTTCTTATCAATCCGTTTGTTCCCAAACACTCCCTCAATTTTCGTCTAGCGTGAGGTGAACCTCTAACGTCACGAAGTCCACAATACCAAACCAAAGGGAGCATTAGTATCGATAAATCCCCAAGTAAAACATTAAACGGGCCCCCCTAGACCTCGGGCTTACACACACCCCTTAAATGGCTCAATTTCCAATTAAAATAGTCAAACAGAGCTTTAATCAGCTTCAAATAGCCTCGAAAAAGCTAAAAAGTGATCCGGAATGCCTTAAAACCCTGAACACTCGTAGCTGTGGATCGGAGAACGGCTCCAGGGAGCACCACCCGCCGGCAGAAAGCTGACGACCACCCCACGCACCAACAGAGGTCCGACAGAGGTCCAAATCCAAGCTCAGAATTGAAAGATCTTACCTAGTTCGATCGGAATCTAGCCGAAAAGTTCCAGTGCACTTCTCCTCTTCGATCTGCCGTCTACGTCGACACGCCCACCTCGAAAATGACACCAAACTTTTCATGGAGTCGAGGGAAAGACTTCCATGACCTTGGATTTGGTCGAATCGACCCCAAAATGGGAAGATGAGGGTGATGATGGCGCGATGATCGCACGAGAGGATAGAGAGTGTGGGGGAAAGATAGAGAAAGAGTCTAAGCAGAGAGTATGGGAAGGGAGAGAAAAATATCCCAATTATATTTGGACTTTCTGAGAAATTACCAAACTGCCCCTGAAGCTTCTAGACCCACAACTCTCTCACCGGATCTCCGTTTTCCTCGTGTCTAGCAATTTTCATGATGCAATTTAACTTTGATCTTTGACCCTTTATATGATGATGTTATATGCATTTATTTGGGGTTTCAAATTGTTGCCTCTGCAGTTTTGGCAATTGCATTGCTTCCGTTTTTCCAATTAGTGTGGTAATTAAAAATTTAATGCCCTTGTCTGTTTTTGGCATTTGTATTGCTTACGTTTTCCAATTAGTGTGGTAATTAAATTATGGCACATCATAAACGATGAATAAGATATCTAAAAATTGTCAATTGGTTATTAATCACGATTTTTTTTGTCATAACCATTAATTATTTAGCTAAATGGTTATTAATCATTACCATAACCATATTAATATATGGTTAATTACGGTGCACCGTGAAAATAATTATAATTTTAATTTTTTATTATTTCTATTTTTTTTAAATACTAAAATAACTGAAATTAATATTTAAAAAAATTAAAAAAACCAAAAATAATAAAAGTAGGTAAAATTGCAAGGGATAATCAACCATCTCAGATATCAATAAATTTTATATCACTGGGTAGAGCTCGACGAGTAGAACAACTTTAATACTTGGGTCGACGGCCAAAAATGGCCAAAGGTGGTCTAAAATGTGAAAAACACTCAGAAATTACGAAACTTTTTAAGTTAGATTTACAAAAATTGACTAAGATATGAGAAATCTAAAAACATAGACTTGTTAGATTTGAAGAGAGAAACAAATCCTTACCAAGATCGCTGCCTGAGGTGGCCGAAAATGGCCAGAATAGTTGGGTCGACCCGCTAGCGTCGCGGGCCGCCCACGGGCCTACAGGTGATGAGATTTTTTTTTATTTTTTATTTTATTTTAATTTTGTCAATTTGTTTTTAAAAAAAAATTCAAAATTTTTTTTTCAAATGACTTTAATTAATTAAACAACACTATATAAATGGTTAAATAAATATGACAAAAAAAATAGTAAACCATCTAAATTTATAATGGTTATGTAATAAATGGTTAAATTATTTGTCCATTGGTTAAATGGTTAATAACCATAACCAAACAATTTAATTATAGACCTAAATGGTTAAAATCATAATCATACAATTTCGATAAATGGTTAAATTATCTCATTTAATATAAATGGTTATAGAAACTGCGGTTAACTATAACCGCAATTTTTTTGCCCATCCCAATAAGTAGTAAGTCTACAGAGTTAATTATATTAATCATTTATAATGTACATCACTGCAGGCCAAAATTGTACAGACTATATATCAACTGAACTGCTTTGCTCTTTTTATTGGTCGAGATTGGAACCAAATATACAACATAACAATTTATCATAACTCCAAGTTCAAGCCAAAGAAACAAAACGAGCCAAACAAGTCTCCAGCTTGATAAAAGGAAAATACAGAAAAAGAATACAAAAGGCAAGCCTGGACACTTGTATATTTATGGTAGATGGATTTAGTTGTAGGCATCAGGGTTGGCCACAAGGTGGTTCTCAATGAGCTTGAACAGTCCATGGGCTCTTTCTTTGCCGGCCTTGACATGCTCTTCCTTGATCTCAAAATCTCCCTTGGTGAGGTAGTGGCTGGTGTTCTTGATGACGGAGCCGCTGCCAGATGCCACCAACTTAATCTCGTAAGAGATTTTCTCAATCTTGTCTGAGATGGCATCTCCTTCGATCAAACTGTAGCTATACACAAAGTAGTCTTTGTCCAACCCGTCAATCTGGTGCTTCACATAGGTGTATTCACTTCCTGTATAGTCAAAATTAATTAGAATTAAGATATTGCCGCTTTCAAATAAAACAAGTTGATAGAGAGTAGCTAGAGAAGAAACGAACCTTCACCAAAGCCGATCTTCTTGATGGTTCCAACACCTCCATCTCCCTCCAGAATTTCAGCAGTTTTAACTGCTTGTGGAGCAATCTTTGGGATGAGGTTGTCAGCGTCAAGGACAAGAGCTTTGAACAAACTCGGTTTCATATGTGAACACACCCATATTGATCGATGATGAAGAATGATCAAACAAAAATCTAAGTGTGATACGATTGGATGAGTTAATATTGATGTGGGAGAATGTGAGCAATGGAGGTACTATTTATAGATGGGAGCGTCAGATCACTGTGTGTAAACATTTTCCATGTACATCAAAGATTTCAGTGAATGTCTCCATCGGAAAAGAAGGCTATAATTTTTAATTCTCTTAACTTATTGTACAAGTTTAAGAAGCCGCCTTGAATAGTTTATATCTTTAAAATTCACAATTTTTTCATCAGTTCAGAATTGCTAACCTCTTCGCAAAAAAAAAAAAAAAAAAAATTGCTAACCTCAAGTGGGAGAATATGAGAAGCTAAAGAGATTCAAGCAGAGAAGATAAAAATGGAGAAGTTATCTTTAGAGAGGAGGGGGCTCTGGCCTTTGTGAATTGTGGGTTCTTTTCCTTTCATTTTTTTTCTCCAGAATTTGAACTTTTTTTTTTTATTCTATCAGAACTTGTTTAATTCTTAAACATATTTTTAAAGTTGACGGGTAGAATTCGAATTATGAAAAAAAATATTAAAATAAAGAAGTGAAGTGGAGTGCATGTAGTAAAATGTGAAAGTGAATTGAATGAGATGAATTTTATAGATTTACCATCCGAGTTCAATCGCCCCTTAAGGAAGAGAACTCTCATAACCATGACGTATATTATGGAAGTGGGTTGAAGGCATAAAAGGCTGAGGCCTTAATTAAGTAGCAGCAATCCAGAGGCAAATGAAGTTCCGGGTAATATTAGTTGATATTGACAGGTCCCTTCCCGAATTTCCCCTCGAAATCCGTGAAAAATTCTGCTCTCGCCTGACAACATAATATATTGCCTAGAATACCCTTAAGCCCTTGCAATTAGTTACAAGAATTCTGCCAAAAATCTGACAGAACATCCCCTATAAAATAGTTAACCGTCTTCCACCTGTCAGGCGAAGGATCAAATACCACTCTTGAATCCCAGCGTCACCAAATAACCACCAACGTAGTCATAATTTACAATAAGTCTAAAAGGCTTTTCAGAGCAACTAGGTAGGAAAGGTAAATACAGAAAATTTATAAATCCTACTCGATAGTCTTAGGTAAAGGTGCAGCTGAAATTTTGTGCCTCCGCCTCTGGAAGTGCCCTCGTCAACTCAACGACCTAGAGGGGATTTAAAACAAGAAAAGTGTGAGTGGACAAAATAATCGCTTAAAATAATTTATGAGGAAAACATACATTTTCCTCCTCCATGAGTAAAACAATGCATGCATAATATAAAATTCGTTTTTAAACAAATAATAGATAAAGAAAATCCAAAAACTTACCGGAAAATTCATTTTTAGTTAAAACCCTCGGTGGGACCTACAAAAACCCGAACAATGGAAACATCCCGTGGTCTACAACCTTGCTTTTCAAACCCTCCTCAAAGGAGTTTAAAAATCATGTAAACATACATGAACACAAAAATATCGTAACATATCTCACCACTCCCTGAATGGAATCCCGAGCCGTAGCTCCATATCCGAGCTGACTGACCCGGGTCTAACCCTCCACACACCCGATATACATCGAGTTGTGCAGAAACCTGTACTTCGTGTTGACAGCCTCAACGACCTGGCGGAGAAATACTTGACAGGACCCTTCCTGAATTTCCCCTCGAAACTCGGGAAAAACCCTGCTCTCGTCTAACAACTTAAAGAAATTCCCAGAATACCCCTAATTCATTGCAATTAATTATGAGAATTCTGCCAAAAATCCGGCATAATCTCCCCTTAAGGACTGGCTAACCGTCTTCCACCTGTCAGACTAAGGATCAGATAACACTCTAAATTCCAATAAGGTCAACCATCCAACGATGTAACCACAATTCACAATCAGTCCAAAAGACTTATCAGAGCATCTAGGTAGGATAAGTAAAATACATAAATAAATATCCTCCTCGATAGTCTAGGTATACGCGTAATTAAAAATTTAATGCCTCTGCCTCTGGATATGACCACGTCAACTCAACAGCCTGGAGGGGATTTAAAACACGAAAGTATTGAGTGGACAAAATAAACATTTAAAAATCATTTCCGAGGAACACAAACCTTTCCCCCCTCCACGAGTAAAACCATGCATGCATAACATAAAATCCCTCTGTATATAAATATAATATATAGATAATCCGAAAACCCACCGGAAAAATCCATCTTTTGTTAAAACACTTGGTGGGACCTATGAAAACCCGAATAATGAAAACATTCTGTGGTCCACAACCCTTCTTTGAAAACCCTCCTCAAAAGAGGTTAAAATCATGTAAATCGACATGGACACAAAATATACATCAAAACATATCCTACTGCTTCCCGAATGAAATCCTGAGCCGTAGCTCGATGCCCTCCACACACCTGATATACCTCGAATTGTGCAGAAACTTGTACTACGCGTAGACAGCATCAACGACCTAGTGGAGAAAGTACCCCTCGACACCAGCGTCGGAGAACCCTCAACGATCTGGCAGAGAAAGACTCTCGACGCCAGTCGGAGAAAATCTTGACCATCGGGGACAAAAATCCAGTGAAAACCAAAATTCATGTTTCTTGGCTTAGGCCAAATTCATTGAAAAGCCGGGTTTAAACTCAAAATCATGGACTTGACGGAAATCCCAAAATCCATCAAGTCAAACCATATAAAATCCGAAACCATAAAGCCAGGCCATAGCCCAAAACGTCATTTCCAAATAATTATTGAAAGCCCGTGTCCAGTAATAATATAATAATATCCCAAAATTTGCCAAAAAAATACGTAATAAGCATTTATATCAAATATACCTTTATGCATGCATTATACTTTACAAAACTAAAGTCCACTCACCACACGTCCAAATAGTTCAATCCTGAGTCGTACGCTCCTCTGATGTTCCCGGAGCAGTATCGCCTGTCAAAAGTAACAATCGGGATTACCAAATATAATTAAAACCCTACATTTAGACTCCCTAAACACCAAGAGGTCCGCTCGCGTCCCACTAAAAATGCAGCCACTTCGGACGCCCAAAACTACCCCTAAACGATGTCCAATTGACTTGAAACCTGCTCTAAAAGGTCTGGAACGTCAAGAGCTTCAAAACTCACGTTCGTCGGAGCTCGAGGAGGAGCTCCACGTGCTGTCACGTGTCGGTGGACGGCCGGGAACCCTCCCCCACGTGCGCCTGCAAGGCGTACTCGCCTTTAACCTCACAACCGAGTATTGTTCACTGTGCAGAAATCCGCTATGACCAACTGAACTTCAAAGCTTAATATCTCCATCATTCATCAACAAAATCCAACGTTCTAATAATGAAATTTCATCTACTCGACTAAGGAATCCAAATATGCAATTAGAATTGAGATTCCTTACCTGTGGTGGTCGAAAAATGGCCGTGAAGGTGGCGGTTATTGTTCACTTCGAATCTCCTTCTCGTAACACTTCCAAACTCGATGAAGGATATAGTTGAGCTCAGAATGAAGTAAGGAAGATGATAATGTGAATTATTTGTGGTGGTTTGGCCTAAATTGAAAATCAAAATTTGAGGGTTTGTGTGTTTCACGACTTGGATGAGAGAAAGCACGAGGAGAGAGAGGATGAAATGTAGAAAAAATATGGAGTAATGGATGTCAAAATATCTGACTCGTAAAAATTACCAAATTGCCCCTGAATATTCTAGACCTACAACTTCCTCATACAATCTCTGTTTCCTGCGTGCCACCTGTCTACAAACTCGTGAGTTCGAGACCTACGCAACGGTCTCCGAAACACAACCAAAAGTGTCTCGAAACAAAAATTGACTTTCAAGCCCCTTATATACCCAAGGGTAATTTCGTCCTTCGCAAATTAATTTATGAAAATTCATAAATGAAAATTTCCGGGTCGTTACAATTCATCCCCCTTAAAGAAATTTCATCCTCGAAATTCATACATGTCTCTGGAACAAATGTGGAAGTTGCGCCCGCATCAGTGCCTCAGTTTCTCACGTGGCCTGCACCACGTTATGATTCCTCCACAGAACTTTAACCAGAGAAATAGTCTTTCTGCACTGTGCTTTTTCCTTCCAATCTAAAAGTTCCACTGGTTGCTCCTCAAAAGTCAAATCATCTCTCAGCTCAAACGGTTGCGCCTCCAATACATGAGATTCATCGAATAGATACTTTCAGAGCATGGATACGTGGAATACATCGTGAATCTTTGACAGTTCCGGGGGGTAAAGTAAGTCTGTAAGCCATTAGCCCTATCCACTCAATAATCTCATATGGCCCATCGTAGCGAGGACTCAGTTTCCCTCGTCTACCAAAATGTACTACTCCTTAAGAGTAAGAATTTATCTTTTCAACACTGGATCATTAGGTACCCACGATCGGCCATCCTTAACCTAGGCCCCTTCATCCCTAATCACATAATCTTGCCTGTTCCCAACCTACAACTCCATCCTAATAACACACAAAGTAGGATCCTGGAGCTGAGCTTCAATGATTCGATCAATCAAGATAGGTCTCACATGGAAACTAGCCAACTGAGCCCCATGGCTATCCATGTAAAGTATAATTCCCACTTTACGGAATTCCACCAGCAACGATAGGTAAACAGTATGCAAATGGGCCAAGGAACCTATGGACTTCTTGCTCAAGGCATCCGCCACTACATTGGCTTTTCCTGGGTGATATTCTATGGTACAGTCATAATCCTTTATCAGCTGAAGCCACTTTCCCTGTCTCAAGTTCAGATATTTCTGGGTAAAGAAGTATTTCAAACTCTGATGGTCAGTAAAGATCCGACATGTTTCCCCATACAAATGTCTCCAAATCTTCAGTGCGTGCACCACTGCAGCTAACTCCAAATCATGTGTGGGGTAATTCAACTCATGAGGTTTAAGTTGCATGGAAGCATATGCTATTACCTTCCCATGCTGCATCAACACGCAACCTATACCCCGTAATGATGCATCACTGTACACCTAAAATCCTCCGTTATCATCTGGAAGGGTTAACACTGGGGCATAAGTCAACCTCCTCTTTAGCTCCTGAAAGCTCTGTTCACATTCATCATCCCAGTCAAACTTGACTCCTTTCCTAGTCAACCGAGTTAATGGGGCAACTATCGTAGAAAATCCTTCTATGAATCGCCGATAATATCTCGCTAAACCCAGAAAACTTCTCACCTCTGACACTATCTTTGGTTGTTCCCAATTTTCCACTACCTCAACTTTTTGGGGATCCACGTTGATACCCTTAGTAGAAATCACATGACCTAAGAATCCCACATTGGTCAACCAAAACTGACATTTACTGAACTTGGCGAATAGTTGCTTTTTCCTCAGCATATTTAGCACCAACCTCAAGTGCTTCTCATGTGCCTTAGCACTCTTCGAATATACCAGGATATCATCGATGAACACAATCTAAAACTGATCGAAATACTTTCGGAACACCTATTAATCAAATCCAGAAATGCTGCCGGTGCATTAATTAACCCGAAGGGCATAACCAGGAACTCAAAATTCCCATAGCGTGTCCTAAATGCCGTTTTGGAAACATCCCCTTCCCTGATCCTTAACTGATGGTACCCGGATCGAAAGTCAATTTTAGAGAAATATTTTGCCCCTTTTAATTGGTCAAACAAATCATCAATTCGTGGCAAAGGATACTTATTCTGCACCGTAACCCTGTTTAACTGCCGGTAGTCGATACATAACCTTAAACCACCATCTTTCTTCCTTACAAATAAGACCGGCGCACCCCAAGGTGATACACTTGGTCGAATAAACCCCATATCCACCAAGTCCTGCAATTGAGTCTTCAATTCCCTCAATTCTGCAGGTGCCATTCTGTACGGAGCCTGTGATATAGGTTGGGTACGCGAAAGAAGCTCTATGGTGAACTCAATCTCCCGATGAGGTGGCAATCCCGGAAGATCCTCTGGAAATACATCGGAAAACTCATTCACTACAGGAATATCCTCTACTCTCACCGGAGTATACCGAGAATCAATCACATGAGCTAAATATCTCTCACAACCTTCCCTCAATAAATTCTCAACAGTTAAAACCGATATCATTCCCGAGGGGAGTACCCTACAATCACCCCGAAACGTAAGTTCTGGCAAGCTTAGACTTCGGAAAACTACCCTCTTGTCGAAACAATCTATGGAGGCATGGTGCATGGTTAACCAATCGATCCCCAGAATCACATCAAAATCATAAATGTCCAAGGGGATTAAATATGCCTCTAACTAATGACCTCCCACTACTACCGGAAAACTACGTATCAGGAGGTTCACTACTAACATATCTCCGGTAGGAGTACTAATACCCATGTCCCAACCAATCGGGGACAATTCTCTATCAGCGAAAAGGATCAAACCCAGAGACATAAAAGAATGCCCAAAACTAACCCTAAACGATGTCCGATTAACCCGAAACCTACACCAAAAAGTCCGAAAAGTCAAAAACATGTCGACACGCACTGTTGTGGCCCAAGGACCAGCCCCACGCGCTGCCACGCACCTGCAGAACTCCGCTGGCTCATCCACGTGCCTGGACGCGCGCTGACTCGGTGCTGACTGGACTGCTAGGTGGCTCCACGTAGCTGCCAGGTGGCACACCACGTCAGCTCTCTGACCGAACCAATCACCTGAGAAGACAACCGCTCCGCCGTGCGTCGCCGTCCACCGTCGCCGGAAATCGCCATTACCGGACGACCTTGAAAATTCCTATCTTTTTCAAATCTTAACCATTTTTCACGAATTAAAGGCCTAAAACTATCTACTCAAGCCCAGGAACTCGATACTGAAGTCTAAACACGAAACCCAAACCTGATTTGGCCTGAAAATTGATCGAAAGGTTCGGTTTTCTCCTTCCTCGATTCGGTGTTTCCCTTGGCTGTTTCCCCCGACGGGCGGTACATCCTTGATCGCAGGGAGAAGAAGATTCCGATGGGTGGAACCAGATTGGACGAAGTTTCTTCGAATCAAAGTTCAAGGGTACGAGGTTTTGGGTTCGGTGGCACGGTTTGGATAAGGAATCGCGAAGAGAGAGAGGAAAATGAGAAGAATCTGGAGAGGGTATGAGTTAAAAATTTATGCCAAGTGAAAATTATCAAATTGCCCCTGAGCATTCTAGACCCATAACTGTCTCATACGAACTCCGTTTTTCGCGTGCCGCTTGCCTGCGAACTAATGAGTTCGAGACCTACGCAACGGTCCACGAAGAACTTCCAAAGGTGTCTCCAAATAAAAATTGACTTTCAAACGTCTTATAAAACCAAGGCTTCCAGATATAACATCCTAGCTTCCAGTTCCAGAGGCAGTCCAGTTTAATTCCCCCAACCCAAAGCTTAATAACATCAATGAATATTAGCAGAATAAAATTAAGATTTGCTGCTTCACCTTAGTCCCCATTTGGTGTTGGGTCCGCCCTGCCTATTATTGATCATCAACCGAGTTGAATTGATTGCAGTTTAAAATTTTTATTAAGTGGAGTTTAGTAATAGTAATAATAAATTAAGGTCGGTCCCATATTTAATTGGTTTTTTTTTTTAGCTTAATCACAACAAAATTAATATTCAAGTCTTTGTAATTCGAGGGTGGCATCTAGGTATTATTATTACTTTGTGTACTAATGGTAAGATTTCAATTTTTTGCAGAAGTACTTATGGATATTGAAGCACACGAGCATAAATTCTATCCTAGCCAAGCTGGCCTTCCGTGAAAGCATAAAGTTTAGTGTGCTTTTGTTATACAAAAACACACTGGTCGCCTTCATCTTTGGCGCCCTTGCCATATGAACTATATGGGTTTCGAGGTAATTAAAGTCTCTATATTTGATTGTATATTTACAAAAGTCTCGATATCATCATGATAAAATTGGCGGCCCCAAATTAATATATCAAGTCATATTAACAAATCTGGGCAAAGCTCATACTGATTTGTTTTTTTTAATTCCTTTTTCACTCCCAAGCTTATTTGCAATAATATTAATATTCAAGTCTCTGTCATCCGAAGGTGGCATCTAGGGCGGCATTGGGGGCAGCTTCGGAGGTGGCATCGGGGTCAATGTTGGGTGCAACATCAAAGGCGGCATTAAGGGCGGCATTACGGGCGACTCGTTGGAGACGTCAGAAGCGACAACGAGGACCGCGTTAGAAGCGACATCGAGGATGGCGTCGGCAATGACGTAGCCAAAATTTAGCATCAGGGGCCCGAACCATTTTTTTCTTTCTATAAATACTCTTAACTAATGATAATTTTATTCATTAGATTTCAGAAATTTACAAGCATGGTGTACAAACTTTCACATTTAATAAATTTTAAAGGGCAATTCTTGTAGGTTTCTCAAAAAAAAAAAAATTTGTTTCACGACTTTGTTTTGTTTTATTTATTTGTATAAATCATGTCACTACAAGAGTCATATATTCATATTTTTAATTCTTATAAAATAATAACTTAAGAAATTTTATAAGCTCCACTATCACTGTAAATATTCATAAATGAAAAAAAAAGTAGGGAAATAGAAATTAAAAACATAACCATTTGGAAATGTGGAATATATACATTTTAGGAATATTTGTAGTTTTTTTTTTTGATGAAAGGAATATTTGTAGTTAGAAAAGAAACGAAAGAAATTAACAAAATAGGCAAAAAACAATTAAAAATTTAGAAATGTTAAATGTATATATGGTAAATTAGTGTAGTATCATATATAAATTTTTTTTTTAAAATATATAAAAATTTAATTTCAAAATTACAAGAGAAAGTAGGAAGATTATGCGTTGTACATAAAAGGATCCAATATATTTATCTATAGAGAGAGATAGAGAGAGTGTGGTTGAGGGAGAGAGAGAGCGTGTAGTTGACCAATCCCTGGAGGAGAGAGAAAGTCAAGTTTACAAATATCCCATGGCCCTGGCCATTCAAGGCCAGTAACTATTTCGTGTACGAATTCCAATTTACGCTTGCCGTTTGTTTACGAACTCGTGAGTTCGAAACCTACACAATGGTCCAAGAAAAGTTTCAAAAGTATTTAAACGAATAACACTCCGGACCCCCTGTCTTACAAGGGCAAAATCGTCCTTACTCAAATACTTTTACGAATTTAATTTATTTTTAGGTACGGGTTGTTACAATTTTTTACATCATTGTTGTAATGGCCAATCAAAATTTGCAGCAATAGACAATAAAACACGAATAGTATTTAACTTTGCAACAAGTGAAAAGAAGTCTCTTGGCAATCAATTCCATAAGTTTGAGTAAAATCATGAGCAAATAACCCTGCTTTGTACGCGTAAATAGTACCACATGGCTTATGTTTCACCATAAACATCCATTTACAGCCAACAAGTTTTTTCCCTTGTTGTAAGGGCACAATGTTCCATGTTTTATCATCGAGCGCTTCTTGTAGGAATGGTGACAGCTGACATTTGATTCACAAAAGCTTGAATAACATATGGTAAATGCCCTGTAGAGACATGATTTGCAATAGGATACTTTACTGTCTTTGAATTTTCAGGTGAATATATGTCTTTTGATTTGCCCCAAGTACTCAGGGGAGGTAGGCAATACATGTTGCCATCACCTAGATATAAATGGCATGTGATCATTAATTACAGTGTTAGTACTAACCTCAGAATTATCAGCAGCATGAAGATCATTAGTTGTTACAGTTGGTGTAGAAGGGGGGCTTATAGAAACTGAATCATTAACAGCAGTAGGATTGTGACTAGTCAAATCCACATCAGGCTGATCGTGACTAGTCATACCAGTGTCAAAACATAGGTAACTGACGAGGGGTAATCTCCGAGGAAAATTCATAGGTAACCAACGAGGGGAGGGGGGGTTGGGAGGGGAGAATCTTCGGGGGCACATGTTGTGGATTTGGGTCTCAAGAGGATCACTGCTTGGATACCATGTCAAAGAGACAGCTAGGGTTTAATTAGAGCTGAATGAGATTATTCTTCTCTTTAGGAGGTATTATAAAGTTACAATACAAATATCAACTAGACCAATTAGGAAAATAATTACAATTAATTACAATTCCTATATTAACAAGGTATTTGCCTTATATGGCTAACACCAACACATAGTATTAAAAAAAAGATCAAATACTAAAGCCCCCATATCCCAACCTTTGTTAGTAATTTCAAGTTGGTCTTATTCTTTTCAAACATTTCAAATAAGGACCAACCTATTTGACATTAGACCCCATTTAGTTTCATTATAAAATATCTACTTTGAAATTATGGATTCCTTACTCATATATCATTAATGTCTCAGAGCAATTATTGACTTACGAAGAGTTCGTTTTGCACTTTTTGAAGTACAATTTTTCTCTTATGTTTTTACAACTTTGGATGCATAATTAATTTTTTTTTGAGATGCATGAAGACTTTATCTTTATTATTTTAGAGTCCAAATAATCCTAAAAATTCATACACGTTGTCACATCGTAGATATTTAACGCCGAATTAACTAGGACCTAATTAACGAGTGTAAACGTTCAAACATGTTAGATATTTGCTTAAAATATTGGAAATAGTTGGACCAACTCGAAATCACCCATAAAATTAAGTTGGAAGAAATGTAAAAAGAAAAGAGATCAATTGAAAAAGAGAAATACTTTCATAAAAATGCTACTAAACTAAACTAAACTAAACTAAGCAATAAAGTAACATTTGGCGGAAGAAATTTCCGATCTCAACAATCTTTCCTTAATCTGGTTGTCTAGTACATTTTTCCAGTCAATATAGGCAGAAAAGTACCCCCATTTACTTTTGTATAAATTATTTTTTTTAAAAAAAAAATAGCAACTGGTGACTAGGCATAAAAATAAAAAAATAAATCAATGTTGACCACCAGCATGCCATTGTGGAATCAAAGCAACCTAAAAAATCTTTCAAACCGACAATTAATAAAGAGTTAAATACAAAAAAATCAGCAGCACAGATATTATTTTTCTTTCAATTTTAGAAAAATTTTAGGATGTTATATAATGCATTGCTATTTGCTATCAATAAAATTGTCTTGCCATAAAAAAAAAAATAATAGACCAAAAATTGCAGCTGGTTAAGTTGTTACAGTCCAAGTACTGACCATTTGTGTGTGAACTACAAAAAAAAAAAAAAAAGAACAAAAAAAAGCAATTGAAAATTACAATTAATTGGAAGACCATGACCATCTAGAAGCTGAGTCCATTCACTTCTTTACTCAAAGTAGAGAGGGACAGTCTAAAACCAGTTGGGCTCTAAAATAATTGGGGCCTGCTTGCTTTGTTTGACCATTTTGATGATCTTCAATTGTTCATGCTCATTGCACAGCTAGGTATTCAATCATCCGCTCCCAATTTGATATATTTGTGATCTATAAATACAATCTTCACTGCCAACTCAATCAACAACTCTCATAATCCCTTAATTCCTTTGATCAATTTGGAGGTCGAAATCAAAGTGGTAATGGGTGTGTTCACATATGAAACAGAGTTCACCTCTGCGATCCCTGCACCCAGATTGTTCAAGGCTTTCATCCTCGATGCCGACAACCTCATCCCAAAGATTGCCCCACAGGCAGTCAAAGGTGCTGAGATCGTACAGGGCGATGGAGGCGTTGGAACCATCAAGAAAATTACCTTTGGTGAAGGTACCTAATTAGCTACTTTATACTATACTTTCATCAACTCCAAAATGATACATATTATGTGGCTCATAATTTATGTTTTGATTTGTTAATTTTCAGGAAGCCAATTCGGTTATGTGAAGCACAGGATCGATGCAATTGACAGTGACAACTTTGTTTACAAGTATAGTTTGATTGAAGGAGATGCACTGTCTGACAAAATTGAGAAGATTGCTTACGAGACCAAATTGGTGGCATCTGGTGATGGAGGATCCATCATCAAGAGCACCAGTCATTACCATGCCAAGGGCGATGTGGAGATCAAAGAAGAGCATGTCAAAGCTGGCAAAGAGAAGGCTTCCCATCTCTTCAAGCTTGTTGAAACCTACCTCTTGGAAAACCCTGAGGCATACAACTAAATACACAAACTTCAATTCTTCATTTGTAATTTGTGTCTGGTCTTAAGTTGTTTCTGTTTTTTCAATTCGATCAATGATGTGTGTTGCAGTACTGGAATAACATTATTGAATAATAGGCTTTTTACTTCAATTGCCCCTTGAACTCGCCATTTAATCTCAGTTTACCCTTTAAATTAAATTTTGCCTGAATTCATCCCCGACATGGTTCCCGCCAGCAAAGTTACTCAATTTTCGTCCGAAAACTCTAACTTCCGTTAGATTCCGTTAAATTTGCTAATGTGGCATAACATTATCCATTAAAATATAAATGATTTCCTCCTAACTTGACACATGTCCTTCTACTTCATTATAATTAATTATTATCCTAAATATTTAATTTTAATTTTGAAAAACAATTTAAAGTTAAAAAAAAATTAATTGGACCCAAAATTCATCATCTCCACCCACCAATTCCGATAAACACCCACCATCATCAGAGGAATAAACCTCTTCTCCTCCCCACCCACCATCTCCACTCACTCTCACCTTGCTCCTTCAAAGCCTTAAATCTCTTCTTGCATAGCAAGGTTTCGACTTCCGATGCCCTAAACTTAGCCTCAAGAGCTTAATAATCACTCTTTCTCTTTACAATCTTTAATTCCAACTCCACGCACCTTTCTTCAGCTCACTTACTCCCGTTTTTCATTTCACTAAGCCCACAACCTCCGGTCTCTTTTTTCGAAACAACCTCAGGGATATTTTACATTCCACTCCCTCCATATTTCTCTAATCTAACAGAAAAATTCTACCTTCATAACCGAGGATTTCATAAACAATATCACAAATTCCCATACACAAACACCTGAATCCAAAAAAATTCATCAAAAGCTTATATGTAACGACCCGGACCAGGAATTAAAATAATTTGAGAATTTAATTAAGGAAAAGACGATTTTACCCTCGATTTCGGAAGGGTTTGGGAATCACTTTTGACTGGCAGTGCTTTTGGAAATTTTTCTTGGGTCGTTGCGTAGGACTCGAACTCACGAGTTCGTAGACAGACGGCATGCGGAAACGGAGACCCTATGAGATCGTTGTGGGTTTAGAAGCTTCAGGGGCAGTTTGGTCATTTTGGAAAAGTCCAAAAATTTAGGGGGATATTTTCTCTATTTTCGGACTCTGCCCAGTCCCAGACCCGGACTCTCTCTCTCTCCTCCCTTAGAAATCTCTCTCTCCTCCCCGTGCGAACATCGAATCCACCCCCACATTCAACCCATTTCTAGGGCTTTTCGATCTAAACCGAGGTCAGGGATGGATTCCCCTCGACCTCACGAAGATTTTGGTGTCAATCTCGATGCACGAACACCACCGAGGACGGCGGAACGAAGAGTGGAGGTTGGCGAAAAGTTTCCTGTCGAATTTCGTTCGAACCAGGTAAGATCTCGAACTCCCGACTTCATTTTTGTATTCCTGGTGAAAAGTAGATGGATTTACATGTGCGGATCGTGAAAACGGTCGAGAAATGAAGAAGTTGGAAGCTTGCCGAAAATGGCGATTTCCAGTGAGAATTTCCAGATTCGGCCACCGTAGACGGCAGCAACGACGGCGGTCCGATCATCGTCTCCGGCGAGACTTCGGCGACTGGTCGACCGACGGCAACTGACGTGGCCAGCCAGGTGGCAGCCACGTGGAGCCACGTGGCAACATAGTTAGCATCCAGTCAGCAGTCAGTTGACCGTTGAGTCAACTGACGCGTCAGGATTTGACGGAATATGCTGACGGCATTAGCATATTCCGTCAAATGATAACGGTGTTATGACGGAAACCTAACGCCGTTAGTCTGAACGAAATATTATGATTCCGTCAGGTTTGACGAAATATTCCGTCAGAGTGACGGAATATTCCGCCATGAACAGTACATGGCACGTGAGGGCGCGTTGCTGTGCGTGTGGGCGCATGGCCCCGTTTGAGTAATCCCAGCGATAATGGTTGACCATGGAATGGGTTTTGGCTTGGGAGGTCAAGGGAGTTGGGTTATTAATGTGTCAAGGAACTTCTTGGGGCTAGGGCTTCCTTGATTTAGTATTTTGGATGTACTGAGAACAGAGTGGGTTTCCGGGATTGTGTGGCATGTGTACTTTTATGTATTATGTTATACCACAAGGTTCTCCGACTAGCGTTGAGGGTACATCTCTGCCAAATCATTGAGGGGTTCTCCGATGTTGGCGTTCGAGGGGTCTTTCTCCGCCACATTGTTGAGGGTTTTCTGACTGGCGTTGATGGTACGTCTCCGCCAGATCGTTGAGGGGTTCTCCGATATTGGCGTTCGAGGGATCTTTCTCCGCCATATCGTGTCTGAGGTATGTCATGGAGGATTCCATCATACTCTCAAGATTATTTGAGGTATGTCATGGAGGATTCCATCATACTCTCAAGATTATTTGAGGTATGTCATGGAGGATTCCATCATACTCTCAGGATGAGCCGGGATATCGAGTTACCACTCGGGGTGCTCAAGAGGAGTCGAATATCGATTTACCACTTGGGGTGCTCAGGATGAGTCGGGATATCGAGTTAACACTCGAGGTGTTCAGAATGAGCCGGGATATCGAATTACCACTCAGGGTGCTCAGGATGAGCCGGGATATCGAGTTACCACTCGGGGTGCTCAGGATGAGCCGAGATATCGAGTCACCACTCAGGGTGTTCAGGATGAACTGGGATATCGAGTTACCACTTGGGGGTGATTAAGATGAGCCGGGATATCGAGTTACCACTCGGGGTAAGTCAGTGAGACTCAATTCAACCAAGTCTTGTACCTTCGTCATCTAGGTCAGTGGGTTGGTGTGGGCGGTGACCTAAATTGACGGGTGGTTGACGGTTCACACGAGGGTGACACGTCGGTTATCTCATTTTATTGTGTTAAAAGCTGTCAGTCGAGAGGCTGGGGCGTAAAACAAGTTCGTGAGGTTACCCTGTAGGGCCACCACTGGTCTGAGGTTTCAGTAGTGTCTGACCTACTGTCAACTTGGTATCAGAGTTTGTTAGCAGATGGCTATAAACTTTGAATCATGATCAGGGGTTCTCACATTGTGATCTGTGGCGAAGCATGAGCTCTTACCCTAACATGACCAGGCCGGTTAGCCACCGGTGCGGTTACTCAGTCGAGAGGCTATGACGATTAACCAGTCCTTAAGGGGAGATTCTGTCGGATTTTTGGCAGAAGTCTCATAATTAATTGTAAGGACTTAGGGGTATTCTTGGAATTTCTTTAGGTTGTCAGACTGGAGCAGGGTTCTTTCGGGGTGTTGAGGGGAAATTCGGGAAGGGTCTTGTCATTGTACCAATCAGATATCGAAGCAGAATTAACAAAATTTTTTTTTTTTTAACAAAAGCCCCATTCTTTCCAGATAGAACTTATCACCCATCTTTCACTTTAAAGAAACCAAAATAAGAAATTTTTATTTCTTTCTAAACTGTATTTTGTTTATGTTATTTTTTTCCCAGGAACCAAACGGAAAAACTGTGGGAAAATCATTAACTACTATAACAAAACATGGAATGTGAACTTACTTGCAGAAGATATTTGAACAGCAGAGTCAAAATCACATGATTTGAGCAGAGGATCTTCTAGGGTTTACTATTCTTGAGGCAAAGTATTGAGAGCGGAAGTCTCCTCAAACATACGCACCACACCAGGAACATCGAGGGGCCGAGAATGAAACTTTTCCAACATCTCAGACACTACCACATCTTTAGTCGCCGGAGCAGCCGAATTTATTCATTGGGAGTCGGGCTTATGAGGCATTTTGTTTCCACGAGAGGTTAATTCTGGTTTACCCGGCGACAGTGATGCTAGGTGTTTACCAGAGATGGTAGGTGGGGAGGAGAAAAGGTTTATTCCTCTCTTGACGCATCTTCCCCCTTACTCTATGTATTATTTCTTTATGCATTAACAATGAAGTACATTACTTAAAGCAATTGTTGTGCTAGTTGGTCTTGGAATCTAGAAGATACATAAGAAACATATTTATGAAGATACTCAAAGTACTTTGGTTTCATTTATATTGAAATACCTAGTCACATCCTTATTAAACTAGTGCACCTTAGTTTACTTCTCTCACACACAATTACACAAAAGTCTCTTCCGTGTAAAGCTTTGTCAACACAAAAGTCTTTGATTCACATAAGTTGTCCTAGTCTAGGTTCCTAGAGTGGCTGATTTTTCTTTTCTCTCTTCTCAATGTAATCTTCCTCCTTAGCTCATATAAGATTTTTCATATTGTAATTAGTTTTTCACAATGAATACAACTCAGAAGAAAGTTTTCCTCTGAGCTCTAAGTTTCTACATGGTATCAGAGCAGTGACTTTTGTTGGCCAGCATATGAGTTCCTTGTTTTTCCATTTTTTCTTTTGCTCTTCTGCTCTTGGTGTTTTTTATCCAAGTCTTGGCAGAAGACAATCCTTTCGGATCTGATGCTGAAAGTTCTCAAGTTATACACCAAAATCTGCCTGAGGTTGAAGTCAAGCCAAATGAAAGATTGTGTTCAGCCTCGTTGAACGAAAACAACTATCTCCCATGGTCAAGAGCTATTCAACTTGCTCTTGGAAGAAGATCTAAGCTAGGTTTCATCAATGGGAATGTTTTCGTCCCTGAGATGTCATCTCCTCTATATGAAGTGTGGCTCAGTAAAGATCAACTTGTGATGTCTTAGCTCCTCAATTCCATGGATCCCAAGATTGCTGAGATCTTCAGTTTCTCTGAGTAATCTTGTCACCTTTGGGAAGCTGTCAAGGACATGTATGGAAATATGCATAACTCAACAAGAGTGTTTCAGCTGAAAAGAGACATTGCTAACTTTCAGCTAGAGGGGAAGTCTTTCGGGCATCACCTAGGAGGTCAGAAGAATATGTAGAATGAACTTGACACGTACTGACCACACACCACTGAGTCTGCAGTGCTTCTCAAGAGAGTTGAAGAAGACAAGGTGTTCCAACTATTGGCTAGTCTTGGGTCAGAATATGAGGATCTTAGAAGTCACATCCTCATGAGTTCTGAACTCCCAAGGCTTGCAAATGTGTGCACCACCATCCAGCATGAAGAAATCCATAGAAAGTTTATGAACCTAGAAACTAAATCTGGTGGAGAGGCTAGTGTGTTTGTGTCTAACTACAAAGGAAAAAGACCTGACCTCAAGTGCACCTACTGCACAAAGGACAGATGCTGGATTCTTCATTCTTCATCCAGAAGTGAAACCAAAGTTTGACAAGGGTCAAAGAGGAGGAAAGGAACAACAAGCAAACTTCAAAGGTCACCAGGCTCATAAGTCTTCCTCAAGTGCCTCAGAAAGCGCTGCTACTGCAAACTTCACTGCAAATTCGTCTGCCTTAATCAATGAGTTTGCTGCTTATCTTCAGACAAAGAACAAAGGGAGTGGAGATGGTGAAGGCTACAACAACACTACTGCCTTGCTTGGAAAATTTTATGGGTTCCTAGCTGATTGGGATTTCATCAAACCTGAACTCAAAAAAGATATCCTAAAGGCCTTTACTACTGCTCTACATTCATTTCAAGTCAATGACCTATGGATCATAGACTCATGTGCCACATATCATATGACTAACAAAATTGATCAACTCAATACCTTTAAACTTTTGTCAAACCCCTCAAATGTGTCCATTGCTAATGGTAGCTCTGTTCCAATCTTAGGAAAGGGAAATTTAAATATTTTGTCAAAAAACATAGAGTCTAAGGTTCTTTATGTTCCTTCCTTCCCTTTCAAGCTATTATCTGTTGGTCAGATTACAAAATCATTGAACCGTCTTGCCATTTTTCACCAAAAAATGTCATATTTCAGGACATTGTCACCAAGAAGAGGATTGGTGAAGGAATCCATCTTAATGGCATATACTACCTTGCCAACGGCCCTAGTGTGTCAAATGGTCCTCAAGTCATCCTCAATTCATCTACTCATGATCATCAACTCTGGCATCAACGTCTTGCACACCCTTCCAATTTAGTTTTATCAAATCTGTTTGCATTTCTGTGTAAAAGTTCACTTAATTGTGAAACTTGTCACTTTTCTAAGTTTACTAGATTTCCCTTTGGTTCCTCTGTAACAAGAGCTAGTAAACCTTTTGAACTTGTGCACTCTGATGTTTGGGGACCTGCACCACTTGAATCTTCTGATGGCTATAAGTATTTTGTCATTTTTGTTGATGATTTCTCTAGGACTACCATGCTTTATCTGCTTAAGTTTAAAAGTGTAGTTGCAAATGTGTTCAAAGGCTTCTATAATCTTGTTCAAACTCAATTTTCCACCAATATCCAAATCCTAAGGTCTGACAATGGCACTGAGTTCTTATCCAACACTATGGTCCAGTTTTTGGGTTCAAAAGGAATATTGCACCAAACCAGTTGTGTTGGGACACCAGAACAAAACGGTGTGGCCGAGAGGAAGAATAGGGTTTTACTGGAAAAAACAAGAGCCTTGATGCTGCATATGAATTTCCCAAAGAGGTTTTGGTCACAAGGATCCTCACGACCAACTACTTAATAAATAGACTACCTAGTGAGGTATTGCATGCAAGGTCTCCCTATGAAGTCCTAAAAGAAAGGAAAATAGACCTATCTCACCTTAGAGTGTTTGCCTGCACTTGCTTTGTCCACATTCAGGCTCCTCATAGAGACAAACTCGACTCTAGGGCAGCTAAATGTGTCTTCCTTGGGTACTCATCGACTCTGAAATGCTACAAGTGCTACAACCCTCTTACAAGGAAACTTCTTGTCTCGAGGGATGTAAAGTTTGATGAAGCCCAACCATACTACAAAAAGTCATCGGAAACCATACTTCAGGGGGAGTTTGTCCAAAATCAAGTTCCTTTGCCAAATGTAGCTCCTAGCAATGAATCTGATGTCCCATCAGAAAATAATCTAGAAGCTGTGATAAGTGAATCCATTCCTCTTCCCACTGAAGTTGATAACAGACAAACTAAAGAAGTAAGCCCTCATGACTCTGAAAGCAATGATGACAATCCTAATGCTGTGATTCCAAGGAGGAACCCTACTCGTGATCGACGTCCTCCCTTGAGATAGCAAGAGTATGTGAACTGTGTTTCAAGGCATCCTCTTGAAAGATATTTGAGTAATGCAAAAGTTTCATCTGCGCATTCTTCCTTCCTCAGTAAAATTTCTCAGGAGGTTGAACCTAGGAACTTTGAGGAGGCAAGTCAGCAAGAAAAATGGAGAGTTGCTATTAGCGAAGAGTTGAGAGCCTTAGATGAAAATCATACTTGGAGCATTGTTGAACTTCCAAAAGGAAAAAGAGTAGTTGGTAGCAAATGGATATTCAAAACTAAGTTTCACCCTGATGGCTCGATTGAAAGGCACAAGGCTCGAATGGTAGCTGGGGATTCACTCAAACCTTTGGCGTGGACTACAAGGAAACCTTTGCAGAAGTCATAAAAATGAATACAATGAGAGTGATTCTCTCAATTGCCATCAATCATGGTTGGAAGTTGTATCAAATGGATGTTAAGAACGCATTCTTACATGGAGATCTTGAAGTGGAAGTGTACATGAGTTTACCTTTGGGTCATCCCCGAGAACATGAGATCAACATGGTGTGTAAGCTTCATAACGCCATCTATGGTCTGAAACAATCTCCCCGTGCATGGTTTGCCAAGCTGAGTTATGTCCTTGAGGCTTCCGACTTCATACAAAGTCATGCTGATTCATCATTATTTATTAGAAATGGCTCCAAGGGAAGGTTAATTGTCTTGATATATGTTGATGACCTCCTCATAACTAGTGACAATCTTGAAGAAATAGATGCTCTTAAAAAATTGCTCCACAAAACCTTTGCCAACAAGGACTTGGGAACCTTGAAGTACTTCCTTGGAATTGAAGTGGCCACTTATTCCCGTGGCCTGTTCTTAAATTAGCGAAAGTATGTTCTTGATTTGCTTCAAGAAACAAACATTATGGAGTGCAAGCCAACTGCCACGCCACTAGACAACAAGCTTCAACTCATCATGACTGGAACACCGCTCAACAACATCAGTTATTACCAATGTTTAGTTGGTAAACTCATCTACCTCACCATCACCAGACCTGACATCACCTTTGCTACGAGTCTAGTAAGTCAGTTCATGCATGCTCCTACCATGGATCACCTCACAATGGTAAAGAGAATTCTTCGATACTTAAAAGGTTATGTGGGACGAGGAATCCTTATGCAGCGTCATGGTCATGACGACATAGTTGGGTACAATGATGCATACTAGACAAGTAACCACATTGACAGAAAATCCACCACTGGTTTTGGTACATTTGTTGGAGGAAACCTTATCACTTGGAAAAGCAAGAAAAAAATTGTCATTACTCGTTCTAGTGCTGAAGCTGAATATCGTGCAATGGCTTCCACAACTTGTGATCTTATTTGGATCAAAAGCCTTTTAGCTGACCTTATCATTGCTCATCCAAAATCGATGAAAATGTGCTGTGATAACCAAGCTGCAATGCACATTGCATCCAATCCTGTGTACTAAACACATCGAAGTAGACTGCCACTATGTGGGAGAGAAGGTTTAAGCCACGGCCATCGAAACTATCTACACCAGAAGTCAAGACCAGCTTACTGACCTCCTTAACAAGCCGTTGCCATTTGTCCAGTTTCAAGGTCTTCTCACCAAGCTTGGATCTTTCAATCTTCTAGATCCAGCTTGAGGGAGAGTACTGAAATACCTAGTCACATCCTAATTATACTAGTGCACCTTAATTTACTTCTCTCACACACAATTACACTAAAGTCTATTCCGTGTAAAGTTTTGTCAACACAAAAGTCCTTTATTCACATAAGTTGTTCTAGTCTAGGTTCCTAGAGTGGCAGATTTTTCTTTTCTCTCTTCTCAATGTAATCTTGCTCCTTAGCTCATATAAGAGCTTTCATAGTGTAATTAGTTTTTCACAATGAATACAACTCAGAAGAAAGTTTTCCTATGAGCTCTAAGTTTCTACAAGTTATTATTGGGAATGAAATCAAATACAGTAAACAGAGAAAAGCAGGACATATAGGTTGTGTTGGCCTTAACTGCAAGCCTGCATGCAGTAAATTTATGATACATTGATCATTTATTTGTACGCATTAGGATTGGCCACAAGGTGGTTCTCAATGATCTTGAACAGACCATGGGCTCTTTCTTTTCCAGCCTTGACATGGTCTTCCTTGATCTCAACATCTCCCTTGGTGTGGTAGTGGCTGGTGTTCTTGATGACAGAACCGCTGCCAGATCCCACCAACTTAATCTCATAAGAGATTTTCTCAATCTTGTCTGAAATTGCATCTCCTTCAATCAAACTGTAGCTGTACACAAAGTTGTCTTTGTCTAGCCTGTCAATCTGGTGCTTCACATAGCTGTATTCACTTCCTGTAAAATCAAAATTAATTCATAAATGAACTATAATGATGGAATCAAATGTTTAATTAGTATAGACAATATATGTGGAGGGCAGGATATATGATACACACCTCCACCAAAGCTGATTTTCTTGATGGTTCCAACACCTCCGTCTCCTTGAAGAATTTCAGCATTTTAACTGCTTGTGGACCAAACTTAGGGATGAGGTTGTTAGCATCCAGAACAAGGGCTTTGAACAACCTAGCCGGAGCAACTACTGACACGAATTCAGTTTCATATGTGAACACACCCATGATTATGATGCTGAATGAAATTAAGAAAGGCTAGCTAAAAATGTTTTTGTGATTGAAAGTAGTTAAGTTTGAGATGAAGAAATGTGAGTAGCAGAGCTGGTATTTATAGGCTCATTAGGTTGGCTGCTTAATGGTAGGAATTAACTAGAAAATGTTGATGACATAATTAAGAATGTTGAGTAGGTGTGTATTATATATTTACTGTGAATTAATATTAATCGTTAATTACTTTTTAAGTATTTATTAATATATGTAGGTCTAACGTTTCACATACAAAACTGTTCAAAACAAGATTAATGTTGGCACAAGAAAAATCACCTTGCCAACTATTCAAAACAAAGAGACAAGAATGAGCAGGTGTTCTATGCTCGAAAAATTTCAAAAGGAAACAATCGGAAGTGGTGCATCGAGAGCGGCTGTAGCAACTACATATAGTAGATGAAAGCATATTCTCCACCACATAGACAAGTGAATAAAGACCACAATCAAGATAGGAGATGGCACATTGGTGGAGACAAAAGGAAAAGGTACGATCTCTATCCAAACAAATGAAGGACCTAAATATATAAAAGATGTTATATTAGTTCCTAGCCTGGAGCATATATAATCTATTGAGCATTGGTCAAATGCTCGAAAACAGATACTCTCTGTATTTTTCTAGAACTCTCTGCACAATATATGATGGAAGAAATAAAATAATTATGAAAGTGAAGATATATAATAGACAGTTTCCACTTCAAAGATGGAATTTGCATGGAGATAATGGTAGAAAAGCAGGAAAGAAGAACGATGCTCGGACAGAGAATACACAAAAAGTTACAAGGCAAAGTAGAGAGGAAGCAGAAGCTAAAGCATAAAAGACTTTAGTAACTGATAGGAGCATATTTATGCGACGTTTTATCTTGTTTTCTTATGCTTTTCTTAGCATGTTTCCTATGTTTTCTTAATACTTAGCTTGTTTTCGTGTTTTGTAGGATTTTGGAAGCAAAGTTACAAAAGGAGTTAATGAGTGCTGTTTTGGAAATCTAAAGAGGAAACTTTGAAACAGACTTCAGTAGATGTGCCAACTTCTTGAAATTAACTGCACCTGTTCGAAAAGAACCAGCTGATGGACCATATATCGTTGGAAAGATACCGAAGTCTAGTTTCTAAAAGAATTTACAGTTTGTGAATTGGAATTTTCTAGAAGGAGTTATGGCCGTTTTAGTACAATAAGGTCAGGCTGCGCGGGAATTCTGCATTCCTTCTATTTCAAGTTTTCTAATCCTTATCAGGCTTGGACGACTAGAAGCCCAGTTTGTTAGGGTTATGAGAGAAGCCTTTTAATCAGAGGAAAGACGAAGAAAAAAGAAAAAAAAAAAAAAAAGGAGCAGCCACGGGACATAAATTCTTTGCAGTCAAGGGACAAAGAAACACTTGCTCTCCCTCATTCAGCGAATTAATATGCACATAAATTCTTGGCAGCCAAGGGGCAGACACACACACAAGAGAGAAGCAAAGAGTCTCCCCCTCACCTCACTTGGAACGTCTCCTTATCTCCCTCAATCTGAAAAATGTGAGGCTCTCACACAAGGTTGCAATTTCTCTTCCTTTTTCCCTCACTTGAAAACTCTGCAGAAACGTCGGGGGCTCTCACACAAGGACTCAGCCACACCATCCCATTCTGCTCTATCCTTCAAGGTTCCAAGGTCTAAAAGGATTAGGAAGCAAGGAGGAATGTCAAGGCGTCATCCAATCACTCTGGCTGACCAACACATCATCAAAGAACTATCTTCTTCCTCTTTTTATTTTCTGATTTGTATGTTCTTGTTGTCTATTTAAATTATGGGCAACTAAGTACTTTAGTTAGGGCTCGATTGAAGCCCTAATCATATTCCTTTAAGGATTTCGATATGCCTTTGCTGTAAACTACTTTTGTGATGCTTAATTGATTAATTTCAGATTATATTTTACTCTTTACATACGTTATGTTATGCTTGATCACCATATGCATGTTGTGTATTGAGTTTGTTACATAGGTAAATTTAGATGACCGAATCTTGTGCCTTTGAGAGTAACAAAAGAACTAGTTATAAGTTCTTGAAATTAATCATCATGAATAACTAGAATAGATACCATGTTCTGGGAGTTGTGTGTTTGTCGATTTCTATTGTGTTATGCATTCCTAAAGTGCAACTTAGTAGATATCATGCTAAACACTTTAAGAATGAAAAGAGTTAGCGTAGATACCCATGCCTAACTTGTTGCTTAGGGAAATCAATAATTTAAAGAGTAGATATCATGCCTTTAGGTTGACAAACATGAGCATCTAAAATCTTTTTTGCAGCATTGTGCATGTCGTTTTCTTAAGGAAGAAGATTAGCGGTGAACATCGAATCTCTAACTGGTTTTCTCATTGTTTTAACCTCAATCCAATTCTATTTTTAATCAAACGCTATTTTTAATATTTTATTTCGAAATTTTCAGTTTTCAAAATCATCTTAAAATCATCCTTTTGAACACCGAGTGCCTTCGTGTATTGCACATTAATTTTTTATTAGAAATCTAAGGGTTTTGAAATAAGTTTTTTTTAGGGTTTTCTTTCTCTTTTGCATTCTTAGTTTGTGCCATTTAGTTAGTAGTTCTAGGAAATCAATTTTAAACACATATTAATCCAGTCCTCGTGGGAATGATCTCGTATTTGCATTCTATACTATTTGTCTGATCTTGTGCACTTGTGAGTTAAAACGTGCATATAGTTGCGTAATTTTTAAGTTGATATTTGTACAACAGTAACTCCATGCATACCTAAAACTCCTCCAGCATCAAGATCAAATCTTTCAACTAGGCATCATGAAGCTTCTCCATAATCAAAGCCAAGAAGAATCAGATCTCTCAGAGGAGAAATATGAAACATGCACCTTCATGACTATAGAACCAGAAAGTTTTGGAGTTGCAAAAACATGAGAAAAATGGAGAAGGCCCATGAAAGAAGAAACCAATGTGAAGCCACCAAAAAGGATAATGAGAAAGGAGGAGAACATAAAGCTCCAAGGCCAAAAAGTCGGATGTAAGCAAGCGCCACCGATAGGAGCAGTCGGATGAACAAAGACTTCATCAACAAGAGATCGAAGAAGAGAAACGAGAAGACATTGTCACAAAGACACTTCCTAGTCAAAGCTTTGAGATGACATGAAGTAAGATCCAAGAATCACATATGCACATTAAGGAGGAGCGTTGAAATGTAATGTACATTTGTGAAGAAAATTCTACACAAGATGAGAAGTTTCTACACGATAGTAGAACATTCTAGCTAGATGAGGATTATGCTAGAAATGTCTAGCAAGAGAAAGATGATTGTGTAAGTAGAATATGTATGTAGGTTTGTAGAATGGTCTACAACAAACCACAAATGTGTGATTCTAAGTCTATCGACTTACCTCGAATCGGTTAAGCATTGTGGCCTCTATAAATAGAGGTGTGGTGCTATGTAATGGATGAAATAGAGAATGCAAATGAAAGCAAGAGTGAAGAGAGAATAAGAGAGTGAGTGAAGAAAGAAGAAGTGAGCTCCAAAAAGAAGAGCTGGAAGTGATATATACTAGCCAAAAGTAGCTAGATCTTATGTGAAAATCTAAATATTAGTCTACCTAAGTAAAAGTTCTTGTACTCCTCTATTGCAATCAATAAAATTGTGTTTGAGTCAAATTTTTTCCCAAATCCAACCTACACGCCATTCTCCAAATACTCAACAGTGGTATTAGAGCATTCCCAAAATATCAACCAAAATTCATCAAACTAGGGGTATATTAATATGAGTTATTTACACAAACACCCCCTGAGGCTTTTTGTTTTTTCACAAACACCCCCTAAGATTTTAGATCTTACACAAACACCCAGTTAGGTTCCAAAAACATTACATATAAATCCATTTGTTAAGTGATCATCAATTAAAAGCTGCCATCAACATAAAAATATTAAAAACTGTCAAAATTGGCCTTATACAATAAGAAACTTGTAACGCAACAAACTTGTAATGCAAGAAAACAATAAATAAGCAAAGGGTTTTAACAATGTAAAAGGACAAGTTAAGGCAGTCCCTATCCACACCTAACCACAACAGTTTCCAACTTGGTTTGCAAAGTTCAATTATCATGTTTATTTCTTGGTTTAGCGCCCATGCAAGAGGTCTCTTAAGCGCACTCTCACACATTCATCTCTTCTTATTTTGTATGATTAGTTCTTTTAAGCCACAAAGCTTCTAGTCAATTATGAAATAGTTCTCTTAAGCCACTATAACACAAAGGAAAGCATTAAGTACAAAAGGGATTTAATGACACTACACTAACCCTAGGAAGTGATGTGCAATCCTAGGAATGTCAAGAGTTAAATTACAAGGTTATTGCTTAACGTAACCTTTTGATGCAAGTCATCTATATATCATGTAATTAATTAAATTGGCTAGTTCTAACATACCAAGATAAACACAATAATCAATCCAAACGAAAAACCAAACTAAGAAGTTGACATGGTTAGGGTTTCAAGATCAGCCCTAACTTAAAAGAAACTACTCACTACACATAATGGAAAACAAAAGAATGAACTAAATTGAATAAAGACTCGAAATATTAAACCCAAACTATACTCTCAAAGGTAAAACTCCAAGCACGGCTTCAAGCAATCCTTCAAGAACACATCTTGATCTTCGTGAACAAACTAGATCAAGAACAAAGCTCAAAAACAATAAGTAAAAAGTGTCTAAATGTGTCTAAAATGGCGTGCCTCAAACACTGAACAATTGCTCCCTTTTATAGACAAGGGACAATCCTTGTTCTACACGGATTAGAAATAGAAACCTACACTAAAGTGTTCTAGAATGTCTTTTACACTTCTAAGCAAATAAGAAATCCTTAAAATACTAGAAAACTAATAAGAACACGGATGGAATTGAGAAATTCCAGTTGGCACTTTGGGCAGACAATTGTCTCGATCAGGACCTAGGGAAGGCCTTGAATGTCAGTGACTTGGCACTGGGTATGTCATCGCGCCTTGGCGCGCCTTATGACTTGGATGGCTTCATTATGGCACGAAAGAGCTGGAAGTACTTCGTATCTCGATCAAATGGCTGAAGGATGGAAAATGGCCTCATTTGGTCCTAGCGGGCCATGGCAGGGACCTGTCGATATATCGACACTCTTAGGTGTAGTCGCGTCCCTCAATTAGGGCGCGCCGGGAACTTGTCTCTGGTGTCTTGGACTTGTCTTGAAAATATGTCAAGGACACGAACTTGGACCTCCTTGAGGGGTGGCGAAGGCACACCTGGGCTCGGTTTTGAGAGTACTTGGGACGTATCGGGGACACGCCCTGGGTCAGCTTCTTGGCATGTGTAGGACATGTCTTGGATCCGATAGTGGCATGAAAAAGACATGCCATGGCCTTAATCTGAAGGCTCTTAGACACGGATCTGGGATCCGTATGGCATGACTTAAGGAACAAAATTCTTCAAACTAGGGGTACATTAATATGAGTTATTTGCACAAACACCCCTTCAGGTTTTCATTGTTTTCACAAGCACCCCTTCAGATTGTTGATCTTATACAAACACCTAGTCAGGTTCCATAAACATTAGACATAAATCCATTTGTTAAGTTATCATCAATTAAAAGCTGCCATCAACCTGAAAATATTAAAAACTATCAAAATTGGCCTTATACAATACTATTTTCGGGATTGAGCTATCTCACTTTGCTTGTAACCATACACTTCTTAATTTAATATAAACTTGTAACCAAACACTTGCTAATTGAATTGAATTTAAGTTTCTTCCTCATCGGCATCAATTACAATCTTTAAATAATGATAGCTGAGCTGTAATAGGGTTTGGCGGCACGTGACGTCTTGGACTCTGCCATCCGCTGGAAGTTAAACTACCAGTATGCTCACAACAGCCCAATAACAGCACAACCCAGACCAATCTAATAAGTAATAACTCATTCATACTCACAACATCATAGACAAAAACTACAAAGCACTAATTCACATGAAAATTAGTGACTATGATTCAAAATATTTGCCTAATTCAAAAATATTTTCTTTTCAAGAGATAAATATGAAGTCAAGGGCTTATTGTGCATAAACAAAATTAAGAATATGATTTTAGCAGCTTACCCATTAGCAGCAGTAAACGATTATGGGGATGGAGGAGATACGTGAGTATGATGCATATGGGTATTTTAAAAGGAAAACTAGGATTTTTGTTCTTCTTAACCTTACATAGAATAGGATTTTTTTTCTCGTTAATTAAAACCTAGTAAAAATTAGAATGATAGTGTATCCAAACAAAAATATGGGTATTTTAGTATTTACCTAACATATATTACATTTAATTAATAATTTTTTATATTTTATGAGTTATGTGTAATGTTTTTGGAATCTGAATTGGTGTTTGTGTAAGGTCAAAAATTTGAGGACGTGTTTGTGAAAACACAAAAATCCTCTGGAAGTGTTTGTGTAAATAACTCATATTAATATTCAAAACAGATTATTTAAGAGCGCACGTACCAAAATACGCTTGTATTAAAAATGTCATGGATTTTGAATGATTTGATAAAACCATTTCAGAATTGATCGAATAAATATCCCCGTTGAGTTAACACACTATAACATGATGAATTGATGATGAATTAAGATCTTCGAAAATAATAAAGGGATCGAAAAAAAGAGTGTGAAATAATATTAAAGAGCTGGAACTAATATTGATAATATTTCCAATCCCATAGATAATATTTAATTAGTCAAAGAAAGAGTACGAAGTTAACCACGAGCATGTGGTACAGTGGAAACTCGGGTTCCAAGTCAGGTTTTGCTCCCTGGTCTTGAGTTCGAGACACGAAATTTGCATTTGACTTGTGGCTAGGGGGAGACTGAAATGCCTCTGTGAGTCTTCCCGATCCCCGGTGTAGATTAGTCCTTGGTTGAAAGCTTTGAGATACTGCGTGTCACTAACAAAAAAAATAAAAATACGAAGGTTATATATATATAGGTGCAAGTTGATCAATAAACTAAAGGATAACTTTGTTTAAGTATATAGTTGGATTAGAAGAAGTTCACGAGTTGTTTCTGCATATGTACAATCTCCAACTCGTGTTCATATATAAACATATATGCTTAGTATATTATTAGGAATCATTTATTTGTAACTGAAGTTGTTTTTTTCTTTCTAGTTTTTTTTGCCAAGTAAATCATCAATATATTAAAGACGAATTGATAAATTTACATTAGAAGCTAAAATATTAAATAACCAGGGAGGTTCTAGACCTTCCCATCGTTGATAGCATTTCACAATCGATACACGTCTCGCCACATCATGAGCAGTGGCGTTGAACTTCTTGGGAATGAACTACAACTTTGCAAACTCGAATGCTTTTTGAAGTTCAAGGACATCATCACTACAAGAAATAAAGGGTTGCACGACGAGATTTTGCCCGACGAAGTCGTTTTCGCCGCTCCGTGTCATTTTGCCCGGCGAAAATGAAGGCTCGTCGGGCAAGGTTTTGGAAGGAAGAAGAAGTTGTTGGCACGTAAAATAGGAAAGTTTGGGCCGACGAATTCATTCTATCCGTTGGGGCAAAATGAGATTTAACGGCGAATATTGTTCGTCTAGCAAAACTTGGCGTTGCCGGACGAATCATTAAAATTTGCCTTGCGAAACTATTTCGTCAGGTAAAAGTCTAAACACATTAAGTGCCCAGACACCCCTTTCTTCTTCTTCCTCTTTGCCATTTGCTCACATCTCTCTCTCTCTCTCTCTCTAGCTATATAACATTAACAATCATCATCTCATCACCATTTTCACTACCAATCAAATCCCTTTCTCTCTCAATCACCAATACCAATTTTGAAGGCTTGAGAAATTTAATTTTTGTTGTTTCGAAATTTTGATTTTTGATTGGAAACTAATTATGTTTTGTGTTTTAGGAAATTTGTGGTTGATTTGAAGAAATACTTATAAAAAAAGTATGTGTGCTTGCCTCTCAATTTAATTTTGTTAAGAATTTTGGATATAATTATGTTAGGAAATTGTGTATTTATTATGGAAAATGTGTAGAAATTGTTTATAATTTGTGGAAATTTGTGTAGAAAATGTGTAGGAAATTAGAAAATTTGTTAGGAAAATATGAAAATAGAAAATATGTT
>JAZGTL010000197.1:25000-28683 GCA_037349345.1 Oemleria cerasiformis | reverse complement strand
TATTTTTTTATAAAGGCATTTTATTTGCCCTTTTTTTTATTTTACGTAAAATAAAGTGTTGGATACCATAGCATTTCCTACAAATAACTTTTATTGTAATGGAAGACAATCAATTAGTTACAAAACTAATTGGTTAATGATTCTGAACAATCGCATTACATAAAAAAATTTTTTATGGGTCAAGTTACGGGCTTTATGATTCATATTAAATACTGTTTTTGGTGTAATTTTTTATCTTTTTATCTTTGCTCTTATAGATATAAAAAATAAAAATTTGCATTCTTTACGTACTACAATAATTTTTATTTTTTAGATTTTCATAAAATTTTACTTAAAGCTGTTAATATTGAATTGTTCATATCATTTGACCAATTATAACCTCTTGATTTTAAATATTTGAAGTAGTTTGGAAAGATTCAGAATAATTAAGACTAGAAAATTCTATTTAAGTTTTATTTTATATATCTTAATTTTTTTTTATTAACTGACCCCTTTCAAAATAAATAAGAACCGATGAATCAGAAACAATTAATTAAGATAATTTTTTTTTTATGGAATATACATATCAATATTCATGGATTATACCTTTCATTCCACTTCCAGTCCCTATGTTAATTGGAGCAGGACTTCTACTTTTTCCAACGGCAACAAAAAATCTTCGCCGTATATGGGCTTTTCCTAGTGTTTTATTGTTAAGTATAGTTATGGTTTTTTCAACCCATTTTTTTATTCAGCAAATAAATAATAATTCTGTCTATCAATACGTATGGTCTTGGACCATCAATAATGATTTTTCTTTAGAATTTGGCTGCTTGGTTGATCCACTTACTTCTATTATGTTAATATTAATCACTACTGTTGGAATTATGGTTCTTATTTATAGTGACAATTATATGTCTCATGATCAGGGATATTTGAGATTTTTTGCTTATATGAGTTTTTCCAATACCTCAATGTTGGGATTAGTTACTAGTTCGAATTTGATACAAATTTATATTTTTTGGGAATTGGTTGGAATGTGTTCTTATCTATTAATAGGTTTTTGGTTCACACGACCTAGCGCGGCAAATGCTTGTCAAAAAGCGTTTGTAACTAATCGTGTCGGGGATTTTGGTTTATTATTAGGAATTTTGGGTTTTTATTGGATAACTGGTAGTTTTGAATTTCGGGATTTGTTTGAAATATTCAATAACTTAGTTTATAATAATGAGGTTAATTTTTTATTTGTTACTTTATGTGCCTTCCTACTATTTGTCGGCGCAGTTGCTAAATCTGCCCAATTTCCCCTTCATGTATGGTTGCCTGATGCCATGGAAGGGCCTACCCCCATTTCGGCTCTTATACATGCCGCTACCATGGTAGCAGCAGGAATTTTTCTTGTAGCACGTCTTCTTCCTCTTTTCATAGTTATACCTTACATTATAAATCTAATAGCCTTGATAGGTATAATAACATTACTTTTAGGAGCTACTTTAGCTCTTGCTCAAAAAGATATTAAGAAAAGCTTAGCTTATTCTACAATGTCTCAATTGGGTTATATGATGTTAGCTCTAGGTATGGGGTCTTATCGAGCTGCTTTATTTCATTTGATTACTCATGCTTATTCGAAAGCATTGTTGTTTTTAGGATCTGGATCAATAATTCATTCGATGGAAACTATTGTTGGATATTCTCCAGATAAAAGTCAGAATATGGTTCTTATGGGCGGTTTAAGAAAACATGTACCAATTACAAAAACGGCTTTTTTATTAGGTACACTTTCTATTTGTGGTATTCCCCCTCTTGCTTGTTTTTGGTCCAAAGATGAAATTCTTAATGATAGTTGGTTGTATTCAACCATTTTTGCAATAATAGCTTGTTCCACAGCAGGATTAACTGCATTTTATATGTTTCGGATCTATTTACTTACTTTTGAAGGACATTTAAACGTTTATTTTCAAACTTATAGTGGCAAAAAAAATAGCTCATTCTATTCAATGTCTATATGGGGTAAAGATAAAGAAGGACAAAAAATAAAAAAAAAAAAATTCCGTTTATTAGATTTATTAACGACGAAAAACAATGAAAAAACTCATTTTTTAAACACGTATCAAATTTATAGTAATGAAAATGTAAGAAGCATGGTGCAGCCTTTTATTAGTATTGCTCGTTTTGGCACTAAAAAAACTTTTTCATATCCCCATGAGTCGGACAATACTATGTTATTTCCGATGCTTGTATTAGTTTTATTTACGTTGTTCGTTGGAGCCGTAGGAATTCCTTTTTTAAATCAGGAAGGAGTTGGTTTGGATATACTATCCAAATTGTTAAATTCGTCTATAAACCTTTTACATGAAAATAGAAACCATTCTTTGGATTGGTATGAATTCATCACAAATGCAATTTTTTCAGTTAGTATAGCTTATTTCGGAATCTTTATATCGTCTTTTTTATATAGACCTGTTTATTCATCTTTACAAAACTTGTATTTCTTTAATGCATTTGTTAAAAGTGTTCCTAATAAAATGAAATTTTTGGGGGGTCAAATAATAAATGTGATATATGATTGGTCGTATAATCGTGGTTACATAGATGCTTTTTATGTAATATCCTTAACTAAAGGTATAAGAAGATTAGCCGAACTAACTAATTTTTTTGATAGACGAGTAATTGATGGAATTACGAATGGGGTCGGTATTGCGAGTTTTTTCGTAGGAGAGGTTATCAAATATGTAGGGGGCGGTCGAATTTCTTCTTATCTTTTAGTGTATATATCTTATGTATTAATTTTTTTATTAATTTTTAATTTAAATGAAATTTTCTAACATTTCATTTCTTAAAGAATGTTTTTTTTTTTATATATCGCAACGGACGATTCCACCGTTTATAGTTGAAAAGAATAGTTACAATAGGTTTTTCAAACCGGAATTGATCCTTTGTTTTTTCCTTTCCATTCACTCGGATCTCTTTCGTTTCATCGATTTTGTCCGGATCCTCCTTTTCTTCCGAAAAAAGGGAAGGGGAAGGATCTTCTTCGGTGGATCCCTCTTGTTTCTGTTTAGCCCCCTTCGTTTCGGAAGTTGTTTCTATTTCTACATTTGTTTCTTCCTCACTTTTCCCCGTTTCTGAGGTTTCTTTGAGTTTCTTAGTAAGAATGGGTGACGGTATTCTGCCTAAATAGTAGACACAGGTAATAAATAAGAGAATACTAAAGATTCGAGCCATAGAATTTCTCAATTCTGACACAAGGTACTTATTAGATCTAATAAGTACATTAGATCTAATATAATTATTTTGCTGTATCCAGCCTAATACCAATCCAACCCATTTCATGAATAAAATGTGACCAATTAACCAACCAACAAAACTACTTGTTACAAATAACATCTTGTTGTTGCATCGAAACATATAAATGTTGACTAATCTGACTAACATTGAACTTGGTAAAATGAAATGGTTGAATAATTGAAAAATGAGATTATTCAGGAATAAACATTGAATGCTAAGATTACGCATTGAATTTCTGGTAGTGGATCCATAATCAAAAAAGTGTTTGTGATTGTTCCAGAAGAAATTAAACAAAAGATACGGTAGAGCTAGGACAGTTATTGTATGAGGTCTACCCAATGCTAGATGCAGAGGCACATAATAGATCGATATGAACATCATGAGCTGTCCCGTAATAAAACCGGTTGTTGCTGATA
>JAZGTL010000197.1:2500-7500 GCA_037349345.1 Oemleria cerasiformis | reverse complement strand
CAAATAAGAATCCCCTTCGTTACATGATTTCTTCTTCATATAGATAGATATAGGATCTATGGAGCAATTACTTAGAAGTACATTTTGTGCAACAGCCCTTCCTATCTGATAGAAAAGGATCCCATGATCCTGAACCGATCTTACTTGGGATCGCAAATCCCAAGTTTGTCTATGAAGAGCGGATCTAATTATATTAGTGTCTATAATTGATTTCTTCTGTGTAATACTAATCGATAGGGCCTCATTGGTAAGTGCTACAAGATCTCGTACATTGGAACCCATGGTTATGGACCCGAATCCATTAGTATGGAACATTTTCTTTTCCAAGTGAAATCCCCTAGTATATGAAAGAGTGAAAAAGTGCTTTCGTTGTTGTGGAATAAGAAGCCTTCGTATCTTAATGCATGTATTTAATTTATTCGGAGCTATTAGAGCGGGATCCACTTTTTGGGGAATATGAGTCGAAGCAATAACAAGAATATTTCTAGTGGAACATCTTTCACAATCCCTGGAGAGATAGTTCACTAATAGACCGAGGGATAAGTAATTCGACTCATTCACATCCAGATCATGAATTTTTGGAATCCATATTATGCAAGGAGACATTGCTTTTGCTAATTCGAATTGAAGGGTGATATAAAATCGGTCTATTTCCGGCATCATATCCATAGCTAGCGCATTCATCATAGTTAGAAACTCCAGCTCCGTATCAAAGTCACTATCATCAATATCGTCGCTATAATCAATATCGTCACTATCATCAACAAGAAAACCCTTGGGCTTGTTAGCCAGGAACTTGTTCAGAAATACTGTAATGAAAGGAACATAGGAGTTTGTCGCTAGGTATTTGACCAAATAGGATCGTCCAGTTCCTATAGAACCTATCACTAAAATACCCCTAGAGAGGGATAGGGCTAAGCGGAGCGAAAAGGGTTTTCCATGAGATGGGAAATGAAAACTATTAGCCCCACAGGAGGTTTGTGAATAAGCGATTGTCTGATAATGAGCAAGGAATATCCGTCTTTCTGCTAAACAGGATGTATTGAACTCATAATTCATTAGATACTTTTTATGAATGTCAACTAAGTATCGTAAGTAAATTGCTCCCGGTTGTTCAATCATTTGATAACCAGAGTCATTCTTTGATAAATGATCACTATGAGTCAGACTCAATAGAATTTGATCAATCCTTTTTTCTGTCGTTAACGTTAAGGTGGAGAACTGAACCAAGAATTCTCTTTCTTTATCATCAATCGAATCACTGTTCGAGACCCAGGATTCTATTTTATCATCAATCCAATCACCGTTCACGTTTTTTCTTTTTCTTATCAATGAATAGATCTCTTTACTTGTATGGCTTAGATGTCTCGTATTTCTCGAAAAAGCGATTCGATTGATGGGATTTGGTATGATACTTACGAAATCGATGATATCGATGAGATTTATATTAAAATATTTCTTCTTAGAACGTATTGATTTGACCCCATAAGCGGGACCACCACCCCATAGCATGTTGCCGCCAGAAGCAGAACCCCGTATTTCTTCTAGAGAATCTCCTAATTGTTCCCGAGCAACTAGAAAGAGATTCTTTAACCAGAAAGAATTCAGTTCAGATGTAGGATACCTATCCAGAAGTTTTCGCAACTCAATCATGTATGATGGAATCATCAAAGATTTGACCCTTTCGAACTCTGTCTGTAACTCACTATAGGCTCGAGAAACAAAGAGAAGGTGTGTACGAACGAGATATCCAGCAACAAGAAGAAGGAAAAGGATTGAATAGAGGAACTCCCGAACATTTGGCGATCTCAGATGTGTCGATATCAATGGTGACTCATTATTTCGATGAATCATTTCTTCGGACAGAAGAAGATTATGTAAACACTTACTCGAAATATCACTTATCAGATTCCATTGTGGAAGACACAATTTTTTCTGAAGAATTCGCCATGATATATCTGATCCATGCATAATATCATGAAAAATGGATACAAATTTTTGGCTGCTACTTAGTATCGGCAATAGGTCTGAAAAAGTATCTAAAAATATCAAATTTAGATATTTGTATCCTGTCGAAGTAAGGAACCATGGCATATATGTTTGGAATATATTCCATTTTGAGAGAGTTGAAAAAGCACTATCTCGTTGAAAGGTTCTATACATCTGCCCTTTCTCAAGGCATTTCTTTAGACAAAGACCCCGTTTTCGTTTTTTCCTCTTTTCGGATGGTAAATATTTCTCAGAACATGGAGTGTGAATCAAACCCATGTTTGAATTGAAATTGAGATACTGATGCAAGTTCTTCCCTTCTGAATTAGACAGATTCTTATCTGAAAGAGGTTGGCAATAAGTTCTTTCAAAATTGACTATTTGTCCCTCTGTTAGAAGTGTTCCAGAAATGTCTGCGATCGAGTAAATAGCTCTACGAACGAATGGATCGGATCGAATTGGAAAATGGAAAGATTTGTACAAGTTATACCTTTCGTCACCATTTTGTGGAAAATCGTTAGGTATGAATATGTTAGACACCTGTAACTCGATTGGTGAAATAGTATCTCTCTCCAAAAAAGCATATTTTTTTTTACCGCCGCACAAAGAAAATATTTTGTTGCGAATGAACAAGATATTGAGGAATTGTCCATACGTAAAATCATAATTATTGATACGGGCCTTTTCCACATAAAAAGGGAATCCTTTGTTACAATAGAAGCAGAAGTGATGTGGATTATTCAAGAATCGAAGTCGATTTGCTTTATAAAAAGAAGATATCAATGAACTTCTATGAAATGGTTTCACGGGATTCAGCCAATTGTCTTGATCGTGGGATGTCGTTGAGAAATAGGAATCCATGTTATCAAAAGATTTCCTGCGATTATTTCTAGTATGGAATGAGTCAATCATCCACTTTGGTATCTTATTGAACAAAAATGGTGATATTGTTCCTCCATTGATCAAGAATTTCGATTTTTGGGAAGTATCATGATCATCCAATAAGAAGGGTTTCAATTTTTTCAAATGAACGGTTTGAAGACCTATTGATTCTAACAACTGATTGCAGAGTTGATCATTCGGACCTTTCAATTCATAGATGTGGATCTCGGACCTATGAATGGGGATATTCCCGAAACTCACAAAGAAAAAAGGAAGTGAGTTAGACAAAAAGAGAAGAAACTTGGACAAAAAAAGAAGTAACTTGGACAAAAAGAAAGGAAGTGACTTAGACAAATCTTTTTTGTCGATAACCTCAGACCAATCAATCGAATATTGATTAATACGTAATCGATCGAACACTACGTGAAAATTAAAACGGCTCTTCTGCTCAGAAATGAAATGTTCCAAATGTTCCTGTAAATTCTTGCTCCCATTGGACCATTTGTATCTATATGCATTAGGATCCCGATTCATGGATCTCTCGGTTCGAGAAATAAAAATAAGAGGATCGAACCATTTCTTCTGACTCTTTTTCAAATTTGATAAATGTTGGTTGATCGTATATTTCATTATAGTTCTATGATTCAGAGTATCATTTCCTATTTGATCCCTTTGAATTCCATATTCGAAGTTGCGATCGGATCTATTCATTAAAAAGAATCGATTCAATACATTTCTTATGTACCCATAGGTGCTATATTGGATTTGAATCAGATTTCGGATCAATCTATATTGATTGACTGCCTCCATTATGTTGTTGCTAGCAAATACCACTCTTTTTGGTTTTGGATCTTCCAAATCATTCCCGCAGGAGGTCCGGACCCAGTTTTTTCTGATCCTTCGATAAAAAGATTCATTCTCTTCATAAAAAATAGGAGGTAGAACCAATAAAGATTTCTTTTTCGATTCATCCCTGGAGTTGAATACCTCATTCAAGAATTGTTTTTGATCCAATCCAATAGAAAAGGCAAATCCCTTATGATACACCAGATCCGGCTCGGTTATTGATAGAGTGAATAGATCTGCCATTTCTTGAAATCTCTCTTCTGATTCAAAATCGTGGTGTAACGTGTACCCCCCCCTGTTCCGGTCATGGAATAGATGAAATAAATCAAAAAATGGATTTTTGTTCAAGAATGAAATCTTATTGGAACTGTCCATATCCAGTTCATCCTTCGGAACCATATCACATCCCGGATCTGATGAAATAGGATGAATTGAGACGGTATTTTGTAAATACGTAATTATCTTGAATATATTAACTATTTCTTTATTTTCCGATCGCCTGGAAGGGACAAAAGAAACATCTTGTTCTTTCTTCAACAATTTCTGATCTCTAGTGGACCTCTCAGTAGGATTCGAACCCAGATGAAGTTCTGACCATCTGTCAGAGAAAAAAGAACGAATGGATCTTGTAGGATTCCCAAGAAATTCTTCGATTTCTTCCGGAAGCAGATGCTTATTCATCTGCTTCTCACGTTCCGTGAATAGCCGGGACATTGAGGAATATCCAGAAAGGCGTTTAGGGAATCGGTCTGATTCTATCTCTGTTCGTTCCGTTTGAAGAAAAGAAGGATCCCAAAGAATCGATCTTTCTTTTAGTTGTTGAATCTCTCTTTGATTGATCAATGTGTGATATTCTGAATCCTCATTACTAATGGAATCGAAATGATCTCTGGATTGATCAGAGGATCCTTTCAAAGAATCCATTACTTCAACGAAACTAGATCTTGTGGAATCATATTGAATATTTGACGATACATTCCGTACCTTGCTAAAAAACCGATCCTTGTTTAACAACCACACATTGTCTAACCAATTCTCTCTCGATATGTTCCTCAAAAAATCCGATTCGTGCGGATTCTTCCCCCAACTAAAGAAGAGATCTTGGCGGAATTGCCGCATATGAAATTGAGCACAATTTTGCATAGCCCACTTGTTTCTCGAGAAGAGATGGGAAACATGCTCAATTTCATTTGATTGAATAGTTGACCCAGCTCCTTGTTGTTTGAAGAAACCCCCCGCTTCAATTGGTATTTTTTCACGAAAAGCAAACATGAGATAACAAA
>JAZGTL010000196.1:0-30000 GCA_037349345.1 Oemleria cerasiformis | reverse complement strand
CCTCTTCTTCACCGGGATGAGAGGCGCATCAGACTCTGCATCTTCATCTCTATCCGTTTCCCGCCCTATCGAGCGGATCAATTGCTTTAGCAGCTAGGCCCTTCACTGCAGAGCATCCAATTCCCAACTAATCTATTCCGAACGGAAGCGATCGATCGAATGGAGCTAGCTTACAAGAGGAGGCCCGATAAGCTTCGAAGTTCTCCTGGCCAATCCGATGAGGGATTTTATTCATAGTTTGGAAGGTTTCACCTTCTCTATCGAGGCGCCTTCCGCCTCTCTTTCCCTCGTTACTGATGCCGCTACAGATGCTCCTATCCGGGGGATTCCTCCCATTGGGAGGAGAAGACAGGAGCACCCGGTCCTGTTTTTGCAGGTTCAATGGTCGGCTTCGGTCGGGATAGATGAGTTGGGGTCGAGTTCCTTAGATACCAATAATAAATTTTTTCATTGATGGATGGGAAGGTGTATAAAAGAGGAAAGGTAAAAGCGCTTATGGGGCATCCCACCTCCCGAGAAGGTTGAAGGGATAGAGGAGGAACCTCTCTTTTGAGGAATAGGTTGGAAAAGCGCTACCACCCTGGCCGGAAACCTAGAAAAGAGGTAGGTCGGAAAGGGCCTTTAGGTACTCTTAGGATATGAAGAGGGGTAAGGACGGACCCGCAAACTTATATTCCATGGGCAACTTCTCGAGTGATCGTCCAGCTAGAGCTTAACCTGGGAACCTCGTCCGTGGGATTACTTGCCCGGAGGCGGGGAGTACTACTGTTTGCAGGGAAAGCTTCTCGATAGCGCGACCCACCCTACTACCCCGGCCGCGGCCCAATTAAAGAGGTCAGTCAAGGGAGTTATGATCGACCCCTGGAAACGATGAAGGCCATCCACCCACCCCCCGAAGCCGAGAGCGCTTACTACAGACAGAGGTGGAGTGGGGGCGACCCACTGAAAGATGTCAAGGCGCGGCCAAAGGCCAAAAATCCTATGTCCAAGCGCTTCAGAGGTCAAGGGAGTTCGATCCGGCTACTACTCTCCTCCTTCCACGCACGGACAAGGATCGGTTGTTGAAACAAATTCATCTAGAAACAAATAAGTCTGCCGCTGTTAGAACACCACAATATTCGTCCTTTTGGGGTTAATCCTCTCAATGGTGAATCGATCATTCGATATCCTTTGACTTATAAGAGGACGGAATGGAAGAAAAGTAATGAAACCCGCGATGGCTACTGAATAACCTCCTTTGACTTTCTCAATAATAAAGCCCTTTACCTTTGTATTCGTTCGCCAAATCTTGTTCAGTTCCATCCAAGCTCGGTTTTGTCTGAATCTTCGCGGAAGAAGAAGAAGCGGTTCACCAGCCACTACATCTGTGGATCCCACCAAATCATTAAACCTGGCGGCTGCTCGCTCTTTGATCAGTGATTCACCGGCCACTACATCGATGAAGAATCTTTCCAAAATCCGCTTTTTGATCAGCGATTCACCGGCCACTACATCCAGGGATCCCACCTTATTCTCAAACCTGGCGGCTCGGTTGATTGGCACTCCTGTAGGCTCATCTTGCATACAAATTCTGGGGGTCCCAGGTCTTGCATCCACCAAGAACATTTCTTCCCTTAAGCGTAAAACTTCAGATTGTAAGGCATTTCCACTACATAAGAAAAAACTGGAATTAGATCTTGGAAATGATCGACTCAAATAGATGCTCATCATAAGCTTTTTATTAAGATTCACTTGTAGTTCCGCTTCTTGCTCTAACAGAAAGACTTGCCGGAAATCTGGTTGGTCCAACCAAGAAAGGCATGGGAGTCTTTGGGCATCTCACAGTAATGCAACGATCAAATCTTAATAAGATGTTGACCCGTTTTTCTTTTCTTTGCTGATTCCTCTCAATGAAATTTGCCATGTTGCACTAAGTTACTTACGGAATCTCAAATCTCTCTCGACGCCGAGAATTTTTTATGTGTCCAGGTCGATCAGAGGTTCGGCTTGCTTCTCCCCTACCCTTTAGCGTTCTGGGCCCCAAAGAAACCCGAAATCCAAAAGAAAGAAGAGAAATTGGGCCATGTTTCCCGGGAGAGGCCGCCTTCTCTCAGGCCAGCAGTCTTCTACTTCTAGTCAACTGCTCTATGACGGGCTTCCCTGTTTCCTGGGCTCTACTCGCTCGTCTACGCCCCGACCCAGCAAGTAATAATTAAAAAATGATGTTTCCAGCCTGCATTAAGATTTAAAACTTGTCGTCACAAAAAGGCAATCAATCAGAATCCAGAAAAAAAGAAAATATAAATGGAAATAGTGAATCAAGATCTAGATGGATCCCTATCTTTATCTCTACCCGCGGAGATACCTATCTATATGGATAGAAATCTATCTCTGAATCGATCTAGACTATCCTCTATCCGGATAGATATGTCCCTATGAGCGACTACGCCGATCTTTATATGTTTTGGCCACGTCCGTTTCCGCTCCGAAGAGGAAGGTTTAGATCTTTCAATCTTATGTCGTGAGGGATGTGACCTATGTTAGGTCCATAAGATACCACAGCTTTTGGTGTTCTATGATTCACCTCCGAATAATGAGTAGGTAGTTCAATCCTTTTGATTCTTCTCTTCATAGTAAACTGATGGGGGGATGCGGAGCAATGGGTGGAATTACTATATAAAGAAGAGTTGTAAACTATAGGACTTCTTGTTCGAGTAGGAAGATTTCGGTTTTTCTCGTTCCTTCTTTTCGATAAGAATAGGGATTTGAAATAATACAAATTCCTCTTCATTCTGTTGTGCTCAGCGAAGGAACTGCCTAAGCATACTTTTTCGGATCCAAACTTCTTTGTTCTTTCTAAGTCTTCTTCTTGCATAGAAGAACGCAACTGTTGCAAAAACCGGGATTTTAGTAGTAGGCGGCATCCCCTCTGAGTTTTGAGTAGGTGGAACCATTCTGTTTTTGTTCTTCTCCACATTCTTACCGGGCGATCCAGGAATTTTCCTATGATTTTATCAACTGATATTTCGATATAGAAAGATCTCCTTATTTCTTCACCGCGGATTCTCGCGTCATTTTCTTGAAAAGATATTAGATCACCGTGGGACACTTTTAAATGAGTAATGCTTACCATTCCATTATTCACACAAACCCTTCGATGACTTATCGGCTGCCTTGCTTGAGGAATAGTTTCACAAAAATGGAGACGAACCGGAATAACGTCCGATCTTGTTTCTGGATTGAGTGGAAAAGGGATATATGAAGTTCGCTCTGTTCCTCTGTGCATCTCTGTGATGGGTAAATCCCCATGAAAAAGGGGCAACTTTCGTGTAGTTTGTGATTGGATGTAACTGTTAAGATTTTTTCTCGGATAAATCTTTCTCTTAATAGATCTCTTCTTGTTCCTCAATCTTCGGAGAATGCGGCGTTGTATTATTGTAAGTTCTCTGTTCCGAACATTTCCTGAAAGTAGACGACAAGTTTTAAATCTTAATGCAGGCAAGGGTGGTCGTAGATCAGTTGAATCAGTCTTTTTCGCCACATCGGGGCTATGGGAGTCGAACCCAATTCTTCCACGACCCCCCGCTATAAAAAAAGACTTTTGAAAGGAACTTCGCGTCACTCCACTCCATCTAGCCAAAGGAAATACCTTCATTCAGCTTCGAGCGAGAAACCGATTGGCTTGAAAACTGCAAGAGAAGTTTTTCTGAGTCAGAATGGTATTAAACGAATATGACAAGAAGATCGATCCCGTATGGAGCCACCGTCACAGTATGTCAAGCAACCTACCTTCCAAAATTTAAGGTTTTGCGGACAAGCGCTTCAGGATCTTAATTACGGAGTTTCTGCTGCCCAACAGACTTTCCTGTGCAACACCATAAGCCGTCTCGTGGGCACCGTTTTCTTCAAGTCGGAGACTCGAGCTTTGATAGGAAGTGGACAAAGTCCACCTAGGCCGCCTAGGCTCGTTGGAGTGAGCAACTCTCCAGATCGATTTTCAACTGCCATATCAAAACGGTGCGCTTTCTATACTTATATACATACGATTTTAGAATCCGAAGATTGGTTGGTGAAGGGAACAAGTACTTCCCGCCAGGAGAAGTAGAGTGAACGGCACTCCGGTCAGGAAGGTTTTCACCCCTAAAGGGAGAAGCACGAGGGAACAGTCCAGTCTGTCCTTCCTTTGCTTGAACTGGACCAAAGACCTCGAGAACGCCTGCCGCGAGAATTCACAGGTTCGTTCACTTACCAGCACTAGTTCGTACCTTACCTTAGAAAGCAAGCAGCCGCGACCCCCGGTCTGCAAGCACCTCTGGTCCTAAGCACCCCCGGTCTCCAGGCTTAAGGCAACAGGGAGACAAGCTTGAAAGCCATACTTGCATTGGATTGATTTTGATTTCCGTTTATACGCAAAAAAAAGGGAGTCATTTTTCGAGGGTTGTGAGACCCCCTCGACCCTGCTGGCCCCATCAGATCATAGTTATAAGACTTCCATTGTTATAGATGTCTATGGTGCTCCATTTGTTCATGAATATCTTATCGAATTTGCAGGTTTTCGTTCAAGAGCCGGTAACTGAGAGTGGCAGCCTTTAATCAATTTGGCGAGTACGGCAGATTGCTTTCTGTTTTTATAAGAAAGACTGCTTGGGGAAGCTCTTTCACTTCTAGAAGCCTATAAAGATGGATCCGCGCCTTTATGCCAGCGGGACAGATCTTGATGTATGGTACTATGTGAGGAAAAGTATGTGAACCTTGTTACCATACCAATCAATAGGCTGTCGAGAACGGGAAGAAGACTTCGGCGAAGAAGAAGTCGCTACCAGCAAGAAGAAAGATAAGCGGGCATAGGCTGCTTTTGACGTTGGTCTGGCGTAGCCAGTTGGCTAGTTGGTTTCTTAAGTCTGTTTACTCCTTCGCCTTGGATCGATCTCACGAGAAGAGCTCCCGACCTCCCATACCTCAGGTGATGCACTTATTGATCACTTGTACGGAACAGAATATGCCTCTTGCTCCTCCTAATGCATTCGTCTGTGTAGTTGATGTAGTCTGGTTATGAAAAGGAATCAGTCAGAAGGAAGGGCTCTGTAGAGCATGGGGAACGCTAGTTCAGGATTGCCATGGTTCGGAGGGTGGGTGACCCTACTCTGCCAGACAAGACGTGTACCGGTCGTACCCGAAAGTGAATAAGGCACTCTTTGTCGGTCGCTGGCTTTTATTAGAACCAATTGATGCAGATCGCTAACCTACAAATAAAGAGACCCGCTCCGATCATCCACACAGCTACCATTTGTTTGATATGGTTTACCCGATGATCCAGTATTGGCTCATTCGGAGGGTGCCAATTCCCGATTCCTATACGTCCTATGCGTCGAGTGAGGCAGTTACCGCAAGTGATGAATCAGCTGCTACCGTGGAATCCTCGCCCGGAAGCTCAAGCTCCCCCAATGCCTTTAATCGATTGGACCGGCTCTCTTTTCGTCGAATCGTAACCGGCGTCTCGTTGAATTGGACGTAGTAGCAGTAGGAGAAGACGAAGAACCATACCGGAGACTCGGGTAGCCAGATAAAGGTCACCTTATCTCTGTCTCGTCACCTACGTGATATAATAAAAGGCTAGCTGCAGCAATCATTGGAAGCCCACTTAGGCACGCAATTCAACCCTCAGCCCAAAAGGGAGCTGAAACTCATGATAGAAGCCCACTTTCGTTAGTGAATATTCGACATGTCAAAAGATGTTTGTTTTACCCCCCTTCTTCCTTAAGAGTCAGCATGCCGTCTTTGATCAATAGCTATCAATTACCTATAGAAAACTACCCGAGAGTTTAGCTAGGTACCCTCAATTACCTTGAAAATACCCATAATGCAAATTATAGGATATGCATTTTTGACATGAGTCTTTTTTAGTAGAGATCTATCCCCTCAACGAAAGGGTCTTTCTCTTTCTTCTAAGGTGTACCGCTCATGAGGTTTCCCGACTGGTACTAACGAAGTAGATCTCAAACCAGCGAAGAGTGAAAGTTGCACGTCAACGGGTGGAGATGAGGGATGCTAGTCGGCTCGTGCGTGAGCAGCGGATCATGTAAATTTAAATAGTTCATTTTTTTTCGTATCCACCCTGAAAGCGAGAGCTCGAGGCGGTGGGAAAGGAGAATCAACAAGATAGGATGCTCTGTCCCAACTAACAAGAGTCGGAAGATTCCAGCTTTGAATCTTGTGCTTGACGGTGATCATTTCTGCCACGTCATAGAAGTCATTTAGCGCTTTCTCTTTCAATGGGGCCTTGCCCCTTCTTACTTTATGATATCGGGTCTTCTCTTGGTCCGGTAACTCCATACCATAAAGGGCTGGTGGGTGGGGGTAGAGCCTGACGCGCCAATGTCGATGAATCAAAGGTGTCTGCTTATGGTATGGAATAGGAACAGCAAGAATGGAACCGCTATCGCTTGTGTCCTATCATCCGCGCCTCACTTCTTTCATTCGTCAGTATGGGTAGGTAGAGTCCTTTGCTCGTATGCTTGTACTATAGTAGCACCAGTCTTCCTTTTTAGTGCACATGAAACGGAAACCCTAACAGGGACTACCCACACGGTGATCAAAACTCTTCCTTCTCTGCTTCACTGTCAATTGATTGGCGCATGAATGAAGCTGTAACAGAGCATGTACGCGACGATCAAACACGGCTTTGCCAGCTGCCTGTGATAGGAAAAAGAAAACTTGATCAGATAGTTCGTGTGGTAAACCACCTCGCCTTTGATCTTTCCCTTGCCCTCTTAATATCTTGTTAATAGCTACATTCCCTGCTTCTCCAACAATCTGATTTGACTCTGTCTGCTGCATGAACATCGACAGTGGAATCACTTAATGTAAGGTAGCAGGCGAAAGAGCAGCATGGCAATCGGCAGTCAGAGACGGGCTATTGGAAGCCGGTGTTGATCCCTATAATGGGTTTACTTTGGATCATTCAGTGGGTACCAAGATTGGTGGTTCGACATTCGACAGTTCTGGTCGTAGACACAGTGCTGCTGATCTCCTCAGCTATGCGAAAGCTTCGAATATTCGAGTGGCTGTCTATGCAAGTGTTGAAAGAATGATTTTCGCCTCTTCTTCGCAGATCGAAGCAATCGGCAATTGGGGTTGTTTTTCGCGACCAAACAGGGCGATACCACCATGCAATGGTGCGTGAAAAGGGGGAGGTGATGCTCTGTGCTGGGGCTCTCGGAAGCCCACCGCTTCTGCTTCTGAGTGGCATTGGACCGAGGCCGTACCTCTCATCGTGGGGAATTCCTGTGGCTCATCACTTGCCTTATGTCGGACAGTTCCTCTATGATAACCCCCGAAATGGCATCTCAATTGTACCCCCAATGCCATTGGAGCACTCTCTGATACAAGTCGTGGGCATAACCAATTCAGGGGCTTACCTTGAAGCAGCTTCCAATGTCATACCTTTTGCCTACCCTGCTCGCTCTGTTTTCATTCGGAACCCAGCTTCACCACTGTATCTCACTGTGGCCACCCTGATGGAGAAGATTACTGGGCCACTCTCCGCAGGTTCACTCCGGTTGGCATCTACGGATGTCAGGGTTAACCCAATTGTCCGGTTCAACTACTTAATCCGGGTGATGTGGAGCGGTGTGTGAATGGCACCCGCAAGATCGGTGATGTACTGAGGAGCCGTTCCATGGAGGATTCCAAATTCAGGGAATGGTTTGGGGGCCGAGATTTCAGATACGTGGGGCCTGCATTGCCCGTTGATCAATCAAATGATCGGCTGATGGGAGAGTTTTGCCGTCGCACAGTGAGTACTATATGGCACTCCCATGGTGGATGCCTTGTGGGCAAGGTAGTTGATCGCAATTTCAGGGTTATTGGGATTGATGCTCTCCGAGTTGTTGATGGTTCGATATTCACTCTATCACCAGGGACCAATCCCCAGGCTACTCTTTTGATGCTTGGACGGTAAGTCTTTGTTGTTATCTGAATGCTTGAGTGTTGCAGGATTGATGACTGTGAGAGGGGTTGATAATTTGTTGCTTTGTTTTGGCAGGTATGTTGGTATGAAGATACTAAGAGAGAGAATGAGATAGAGTTGACCACTTACCCTGTTACCCTGTTGTGCCAAAAGGAACTATAAGCTGACTTTGCTGCTAATCTGCTAGCCATCTACCAGTATTTGCTCTTCTGCTTCTGTTTTTGGGTTTTTCCTGTGATGTGTACTTCTGTCTTTGAAGATACAGAGAAGGGGAGTAACATTTTGTTGATTCATTCATTCAAAGAATAAGAGTGTATGATAAGAAACTGCTGTTACTTGTTGCAGAAATTAAAGTAGCATTTTACAAACAGCTTTGATTTATTAAGATGAAAGAAAACTTCACGCAGGTTGTGTATGTCACGTATATTTGTTAGTCTATGATTTATGAGTTGGACTGGGCCTCCATGTGTTTGTCTGTGTGTGGTTTCTGAGCTAGGAGCGCTTGGAATTTCAGTCCAACTCATATACTATCAAATGGTAGCTCTCCCTCTCTTCTCTTATGAGAGATAGGCGCTCTCTCTACGGCTAATTCTAACAATAAAGGCATTCCCTGATCTACGACCACCCTTCCTTATCTTGACTTTATAAGTGAAGTCCTTTGATGCGCGGGGAACTGTCTGAAAGTGAAAGGCATCATTGGTAGGCGGCCAAGCGAACATTCCTGTGTGATTGGGGATAGGTAGGCGCAGTGAATCGGCAATCGGGCAATTCGTTAAACGATATCTGTATAATGAGTACGTCTTCTGAAGCCATACCGCGAATCTCTTGTCTTCTGGTAAACGGTCGGAATCAGTCCAAAAATGACTTCCTTCTTCAAATTAGATCCCTTCCATCGGTCGCATCTGCCCTGTCTCAATCGGTCGAGCTGTATCGGTCAACTATAGGAAACTGGCCAATAGCTCTTCTTTCTTTTGGTAAAGGTCAACGGTCCTGTTCAAGCATTGGCGCATAACGGGAGGCTAGCTCAGTAGATTACCATTCCTGTAGTTCTTGAGTTTAGGAGTTAATGATTTGCGGATAGTAGCTTCGGTCGTTCGGTCGATAGGGTAAGCGCTCATTTCGTTCTTGCTTGCTTTCCTTCTGTTATGAGAGAGAGCCGCTATACGGCCATTTCTCTTTAGACAAATGACTGTCCCATTCCACTGCTGGAAAATACAGATTAGGATTCAGCCGCGTGGTGAATGAAACAACATTCATTGAATGAGTTGACGCTAAACCTCCTGCTCTTTAAGAGAGTAAGGGCTGTCTGCATTACTGGATTAACTATAATTAATAGTAGTAGAAACTGGGGGGCCACGTAGACTATTCAGAGGAGGTATGCTAATCAATGATCTACTGATGTAGCTAGTGCTACTGAAGCTGCTGCTAGATATGCTATTGGCTTAACTGGCTCTAAACCCTCCCACCCGATAAAGGAATGGAACAGAAATCTCGTATATCCTCTTTCAAAAGGAATACGTTCCACCTCACCAGTCCACAGCTCAGAAGAAAGACAAAGTTCTGATTTTCCCTCTCATTCCTCTCCCTAGAATCCCTAAAAGAGGAATCTATAGAGGTCAAAGAAGTCGGAGACCGGAGTGAAAGAATATACTCCACCTAAGTCGTCCATATGCCTTAGTTTGTCAAGGTCGGAATCTCCTGCTGAACCTTTCTTTCATTCCCTAGTGTTTGTGCCAGAATTTGTTTCCCAGGTGATACACCTGAAAAGAAGATAGAGCATGAAAAACTAAAGAAAATTCAATAGAGAAAGAAGGGGAGTACAACTCCGTTTCCCCGCTCCAATGCATTGGGTGGAATCAAAATAACATCTTTAGCGGTGCCGAAACTAAAAGGAGGCGGAGAATCGATAAAACAGCTTTGTCGGTTCCTCGTGGTTGTCAAGCTCTTATCTCAGAGTATAAGGTAACAGAGAGGGGTGTCAACTCGAACAAGCTATCCGGCTGATTGTTATGCCTTGCTGATTGTCTTTCTATCGGTAGAAAGGAGCTTGAAGAGACTTCACCGTCACTGGGACCAAAGGACCCCGCGAGGGCACCAGAACTTGGCTGAACCATCAAGATACATGACAGCCGTATTCACCGACGCCTCTCTCTGTCTCTGCTTTATGGCCCTACCGCCGGAAGTGACATGACATAGTTAATGAGGGCATCGTTCAAATTCAACTGACTTCCTTTGCCATCTGAGATCGAATGAAGGGAATTAATTCTTTATAGATCAGATCCTGATACGCATTCAATTGCAAACGGAACACTGGTTAATTGAACAGTTAGCAAATCGGGACCCCTAAGCGGCCTATTCTCTAGCAGCTGATTCTAGACCAATTGCAGCTACTTCGAAAAAACTCCCCCCAGAAAGGTTAATGCCCTAGGATTGGATTCATCCCCATATGGAACTGGGTGAGGGATTCCCTAAAACCAGAGCAAGAACCTAAAAAGCGATAACAAGCTAACCAAATCTCTAAGCCAAGATCGTCTGCTCCTCAGCAATTGATCCAAAGAGTCCCACAGCTCCTTCTTAGGCGGGAAGAAAGAAGCTAATAGAGTAGAGAGTCATAGAAGATCCCGAAAGAGGCTAATTGCCAGAAAGTTTCTCAAATCCGGGTTAACTCCTAAATTCAGGAAGTGAGCTGCGAATAAGCCAATTGACACTATCGGCTCTTTACAGCAAATCAAGATTAGATGGACAAAGAGAGCTTCAGTCAACACAGTCCTAGAAGCTCCATTCAGGCCCACTTCTATTCCTAAGAGCCCATCATTCTACTCAAAGAGGACGGAGGGTTGCAGCGATTTGTAGACCAATAGCAAAAGCAGCAACGATTCGATGCTCTCAAGCGCCGCGCATTCAAGGTCTAATGAAATTCCCGGTGACCGCAGGAAATAAGAATAGAATCGGACAAAGAGCTGTTAGCAGGGCTTGTTCACGAATGACCACCAGTCTTTTTGGGTTTAAACCCCTACCCTATTGTTGTTTGTTACAGGTGCCCTTGAGTGGAATTCAGGGAATCTGAAAGTAGGGGCAGTAAACACCTTTCGACTAGAAGGAAGGCTGGCGTCCAGAGGGGAAGGAATGACTCCACTTTTGAAGACCAGGGATACGCCGGTCTCCTTTTAAAGCCCAAGAAAGCGCCTTTTCCTACTACTACTAGTAGAATGCCGGGTTTCGCCACCGTTATTTCAGGGTGATCTGATCGGAAGGTCGAAGAGAAGGTTGTTATCACCCGCCGAATACAACAATTAGACTGCTACGTTAGGAAGCCCTCGAGTCGTTCGACTTTGATTAGGACTTTTCTCTCAAAGAGGATCTAAGCAGCTAAACAGTGCTTTTCTCTTACTAAAGAAACCCAAAGCATTCCAATTTAAGGGCTTAGCTTCCTCCATGCCCAACCAATGCCGAATACAAGAACTGGTTCACACTTGAAAGACAGAGGAAAGTCTTCGGCCCACTGAACGTTACTAATAATAGATAAGACGAAACACTACCACTAGTACTTCTTTCCTTGGCCTTTTTGATTAAAGTAAAGTACCGTTTGTTTTGGCTTGATATCAATGACTAAAGTCTCTTCCCCAGAAGGAGAGTGAGATCCGAGAGTGAATTAGAGCCATTACATTATCTCACAGATGCAAGAAAGGGGTTCACTTGTTTAAGTCAAGCAATCGGTAGAGACCGAGAAGAGTTTTTCAGTTCCTCTACAGGCCTCTTAAAGTCGGAAGCAAAGAGAGTGGTATTGAGGGGGGAGGAGTTCAACCCCGACTGAAGTCGGAGTAGATTTCTTCCTGCTACCTTACTTACGGGTTGACGAAGCTGTGACAGAAGAAGCAGTTCGAGATGAAGCAGGAATTTCCCGGAGAAAGAGAGATTTTGGTATGTATTTTCCCACTTCCTTCAGTTTCCCTGTTGTGATAGATGGGCAGCAACGTTTGACCTATATACGCGGTAGCATTTCTATCTGCTAGTGAGTTAGCGGATCTTGCTGCAATTAATTAATCTACAATAGCAGCGCTTTGAGCACCCTGCCACGAGCTTATTGCAATCAGACCATAGTAGGAACGGCAATCTATCCCCGTGCTCCGACTCCTAACTATATACAATTCCTGGAAAGAGAAGCAGAGAAACGAGGATGAATTTGGACATTTCCATTTTCCCCCGACAATGATAGAGTCAACGGGCGGAACCAATGCCGTTCCTTTACGCCAGCAGGAATGGAGCAGAAATTTCGTATATGAACAAATTTGAGTATATATAGTGGAGTAGCTTTCTTTGTTGAAGGCTTCAAGTGAGAGAGTCAAACCATCGCATCACCAAAGGTGCTCAGGTGTACCTTAGAGCAACGAAAACGAAGACTTTCGAGAACAAATATTGGACCGGGAATCAAAAGGGGGGAAAGTCAAGTATAAGCGCATATGGCACGAAAAGGAAATCCGATTTCAGTACGACTTGATCAGAATCGTAGTTCAGATTCAAGTCGGTTCAGTGAGGGCGACCGCGAAAGTCACCGAATGGGTCAGTCTTTTACTTCAGTTTGTCCTATATTAAAAAAAAGCGTGGGAGGACATTGCAGATGTCCGGAACGGACACGACTTCTTCTAACGCTAGAAGACCACTGGAGGACACCCGGGACCAGAGCATGTCGTGAAAGAAGCACACTGGGCAGGCGTGCTTCGACCGTGTCTCCGGGGCACAGTTGAATGTAGATATCATGAATGCGAGGTGCAGGAGACCAGGCCGAGAAACCCGGGCAACCACTCCCCTATGTGCCGATCGCTAGCGCATCCAGGGCCCCAGCGCCCAGCTCGGCCGGAGAGGCCTAGCCTGATCTGAGAAGTGCTAATTCGGTTCGGATAGACTTCATTCAAGAACGCCGCCGCCCCTGGAATCAATAAGAAAACAAGTGCTAAGTTTCAGATCGGTGAAAAAATCGAAAAGAAGAGACGTTTCTCGCTCGGCGACCTAAAGCGCACTATGCTCCGCTTCAACAAATGAGAGTTTTCGGTGGAACCGGTGAACCACGCGAGCTGGTTAGATGCGCGGGACAGAGGGCTCGTAGTACCTGCTAGCGCAGCTATGCTCTGTAAGGGAAGGAGCCTAAATCGAACCCCTTCTTTCTTTTTTTTTTTCAAAGAAAAAAGTACAAAGAGATTCTCGGATGAGACTAAGCAGCCACCGACCGTTCTGACGCGCCCCTGATCTATCTTGATTAAGACCGAAAACTATCAAAAATGGAGCCTGGTTTAAACTGTCATACAAATGATAGAAAAAAAACCACTAGTAGGGATATGGATGGAGTCTCGCTCAGTAAAGAGAGTTGTAGATTCGTAGAAAAGGAAAAGAGCCTTTACTTGATATATTATATATTAATATTAGTAAAGCGCTAACGCTGCCATTTTTCTAAAGCAACAAGCGCGAAACTTTACTTTTTGAGAAGAAGGTGCTTGTTGCCGCTTTATTAGTAAGTAAGCTTGTTTTATATCATATCAATAAAGGCGAAAGGTTGCATTTTTTATTTTATAATATAAGGCGCTCTTCATAGGAAGGGGCCCCCCTCTTGCCGGGCTTGAATGCTTACCTTATTATTAGATAAAGGGGAAAGGGGCAACCAACATAGGGGGCTAGCTTGCTTCTACTGGTGGCGGGCGGGCGAAGGGTCCAAAGGACACGTAGCCGGGGGCGAGTCACAAAATCCAATAGTTCCTCCTTAGCGCAAGCACTAAGTAAGCAAGCTACCTTACTCTAACAAGTAAACTACCTTCTTGTTCATCAATCGGAAATCAAGACAAACCGGGCACTACGGTTGAGACGTGAAAAACACCCGATCCCATTCCGACCTCGATATGTGGAATCGTCTTGCGCCATATGTACTGAGATTGTTCGGGAGACATGGTCCAAGCCCGGTATGGCATAGGAATATAAGAGTTTTTTTTAGAATTACTGTAAAAAAAAAAGAACACTACCATGTTAGGTTTGGAGTGCGGTGCATCTTTCTTTCTCCTGTCGTTATTATGTTTAAAAAGTCTTGTGCAGATAGATGTTCTTACCAGCAACTGGTTCTAGCGTATCCCGTTCCGAAAGAATGGTTCCAATTCACGCATTACGTATCGCAAAAAGGGTTCCGATTAGGAGCGGAGGTTTTTTTTTCCTGCATCTCTGCGGCAATGAATAACAGAGTTAGATTTCCCCCTCAGGATTGACCCGGCGGAGAAAGAGTCCTCTGATCTGAGAAGAAATACGTTTAAGCGCTTTGCTTGCCGATTTCACTCCTTTCCGGGAAAAAGGCGGAAATACCAACTTGCGACTCCGGAGTGTTAACCCACGATAGCTGCTTAAATGCTTTAAGACTTATTGTGCCGCTTGTTACGGCGTCTTCCGATCTTGACTTCTGGCTTCTCACGGCAGTCTCGTCTGACCAAGTAAAATGGGTTTGTACCAGGAGGGGGCAATCTCGACCTCGACCTGATCTGGCATCTAGCTATGTGCAGCAACCGATCGAAATCCTTATTCTAAGAACCGGATTGCATTCTATGTATCTGGGCCGGCATCGCTGTCGTACTTCCGCTTTCTCATGAGTCCTTGTACTGTAGCTTGACTTAAGCAAGCTATTTACTTTTTTTAAACAAACCGTCTTGATCTACGGCCATAACATCTAAAATCTTTTGTAATCGAGGCCGATACCGATACGCGCGAACTGGTTCTCGCCGTTCGGAAGGCATCGGTGGAGTCTATTCATTTACTTGTTTAAGCACCTCAATAACGACGGCCTTCCGGACAAACACGATTTTCTTTTTCTTTTCTCTTTAGCAGCACCGCTGTCTTTCCTATTTGAAATGAGTCCAATTACCTATGAGTCCTTGATGCGTAGCGTGACTCTCGCAATCTGAAAACTAACGAAGTCCTTCTGGAATTAGGCTTTAATGGACCCATCAATCCCGAGCAGAGAATCTCAAATGATATGGGGAACCGTTCCTATTTCACCTGACCTTTGGTGATCGTTAAGCTCAAGTAGAACTGCACTGCCCTGGAACCGGTAGATTCTAGCCTAACAACAACAACAACTTCGGTACCTCGGGATCTTCACGTTTGATCTTTCATAGGCAAATGGGTCTGGATTAGGCATCCTAATTTTTCTTTTTTTATTGATCGTAACAGCTATTGGAAGCCATTCTTCTTCCTCTATGGGTTTTGTTGTTAAGTTGACCCATGTAATCGTAAACTAGCGTGAGGAATTTAGGGACAGATCCTATCCGGTCAATCACGAGCAGCGAACTCCCTAAACCGCAGAATCTCATGAATGTAGCGGAACGAGGTCGGCCTTATCCCCACACTTTCTCTAATGCTTGGACTGGGAAGATATCGGCTCAAGGCAGCAACCGCCAGGCTTGCCGAAGGGTCCCCTTCATCAACGGCCGAGAAGGTTAACTTACGACTCCGAAATAGATCCACGAGGCGGACTGCCCTTCTTACTTGGTTTGAGTTGTATTATGGCCTATTAACGAGACTCAGGCAGAAGGCAAAATAAAGGGGTTTACAGTCGGAACCACATAAAACAAAGCTTAACCTTGGGGCCCTATGAAACGTACGGGCGAACCGAAGCTCAAGCCCGCACTACACCAGTCCCATTCAGCTACGCAACAAGCCAAAAATGCATGCCTAGCGCGCTCTGCAACCTCACACGCGGGACCTCAGAGAAGCGCCACGAGCGGGGGGGCGGAATTGAGAGCGAAAGATGAGTGAAAGAATGCCAGACAGGCGAGAGAATGACTACATTAACTGAACATAGAACTGAGGTAATGATTTAACAAGGCATCATCGTTCAGTCCGATTACTCTACTCAGAGTGACTACAAGTCAGTTTGAGGCTAAGTAAGGAAGCCTTTTTTTTTCATCACCCCAATCTATCTTCCTTCTATGATATTCTTTGGCTGTGGGACTAGGTATAGGCTATGGGGCTTTGATTGTTTCATCTCATTCGGGATGAATCTCGTCCTACGAAACAAGGCTTTTATTCACCTTTACTAGCGTGTCTTTGATTTACTTCTTCGCCGCACTCATCTCAGCAAGTAAGATTAGCCCCAACTTTAACGAGCATTTTCGGGGACTAGCCCGCTTCCCATTTCCCATTACTCAAGCGGGAAATTGTCCGGTTATCTTTCATGTGGAATCGTTTCCACTTTCTTATGTGAAAGAGGTGCTTGAAGAATGAAACTTCAACCTTCTTCTTTCGATCAGAATACGAATGAGATCAAAAAGGCCATCATTGGGGCAAACGATGCAATAGCTTCGGTTAGAGCAAAGCCCAAAATGGCATAACCAAATAATTGTTTAGCCAATGATGGATTTCGGGCCACGGAATGGATCAAAGAACTGAACACGTTTCCAATACCTATAGCAGCTCCCGCTGAAGCAATTGTAGCAGCTCCGGCACCTATTGATTTTGCACCGCACCTTCTAACATCTCGAGTTGAGAAATTCTCGTCACGCTTTTTCATTCACGATTTTCTGTTATTGATTCCTCGTCGATTCTTCCCCTCGTTCCTTTTATCTTGGGCATCTCACTTGGCGTGGCCTATTCGTCGGAATTCTACAAACGCTTTTTTAAGTTTGAGAACGCCTCTGACTGCCGTCTGCCCTCTTTGAGTTCGTCCATATAGTGAGGAGTCTCTCGAGAGACTGCTCTCCCGTAGATGTTCGTGGGTTATCGAGCGCCCGAGCACCGCGTTCCAACCAAGGCCCTTCTGGGTCGAGGCGTGGCATTTCCGCGAGAATATCTACTTTGGTCTCAAAGGGGTCTTCCGCCTTTATGCGAGTAAATTCATATATCTCATAGGGAAAATTTACTCGGTGTTGCGACAATAGCCGCCTTTTGATGGTTTCGACACTATCACCCCCTATCACCTGATCTGGTTGATACGGATAGGGAGCGAAGGAACTTCCTAGCTCCGCGCATTGACCTTAGTAAGTGCCCCCTATTGCACTGACCAAAGTTGCTCCTTCTTGAGCTGACCTTAGTAAACTCCTTCTCGTTATACCGAAATAGAGTTGTTGTACCGAATTAGAGAAGGTGAGGCTCGACCAAAGAAAGAGGAAGCAAACGCACTTGTCTACTCTACTAAAGAAGAATCAAGAAGAGTGAAGTGACCTACTGCAAGCTAGAGGAAGAAAAAGTGGAACTACCACGCAGCGCAATACCAGCTACTAACGAACCACAAACCTTGAATGAAGGCGTTTCACTAATGACGAACTGAAATGAAGTGAAGACCTTATTGACCGATCGACTGAAAGAAGAGGAATTGAAATAGGTTCGACCAGCGAGAAAAGAAAGAAGAGTACCATGTCAGCTGAACAAAAACGGATTCTATCAATTTCATCATGCTTTTTTTACTCGTTCCTTAACTCGAAAAATATGACTGCAGCACCGCGGGCAAGAGAGAGTCGAAGTCAAACGAGAAGAAGGAAGTTTATCTACATCATTTATTCAGGGGTGAACGACTTCTCATGAAAGAAAGAGCTTGAAGACCTAGTTAGGACCGTGTTGTGATTCCAGGCCTATCAAACTTGGAATGAAGTAAGCGATGTCTACATTACAGAACTTTAATATATTATATATGAGATTTATATTTTAACAGAGTTGGATTCCAATAGCCCGAGGAAAGAAAAGAATGCAATAGAGTTTACTTGACATTTTGTCATTCCATCAAAAGCAGCAGGGCCTTACTATAAATATCATAAATATTCCCGCGCGCGGCACACGAACTATGACTATCTGAAATTGACGGCAAAAGACAAAACAAAGAAGGAAACTCAATTATTCATCCATAAATTCGGATTCTACTGGTTAACCGACAACCCTTTTCGTCATACGATCAGTCAAATCAGAACTCAAATAGTACCTTTATACCAAAGGCGAAGAAGGAAAGCGGGCAATAGGCCGTAGGATTGGCAAATGACCGACGAACGTTCGGACCGGACGGAAAATGAAGAAGTATAAAAAGATCTTGCCTTCGGGGCCGGGCTTATCACAAAGAACCGCAACATGGAAAGGGAGGTATCCAAGCTCGCATCTGGCTATCTCCTTGGCTGCTGGATCGGGCGGGAGATATGGGACTCGTAGATGAAAGACCGGTTACGCATTCAGTACCATCGGTTATTCCAGCAAAAGTCAATCCCGTAAGAAAGGCACTAATAACTGCGGTTACGAAGACAACAACGGAGATTTTTCAAGCAGCGGATGAGATCACACCGCTTACTCTTGTTGCAGCGGCAAGGGTAAGAGCGGCAAGAGGTTGACCGGAAACTCTTGCAGCGGCAAGGAGAACTCTAACAGCGGGTAGGCTTACACCGGTTAAATGAACACTAACCTACTCTCGAGCAAGGGTACCAGCGCTTACTAATTAACTTTCTCCAAGAGCTGCTACGATCCCTCATTCCATTCTTCCTGGCTATAGCAGTTGGGCGATCGTTTGCTTTCCATGTCCACTTCACCGGAATAGAGAAGGTTCCTTGCATCAGTTGAAAACCAAAGAATCGTTTCTCCGTTCTAGAAGAGAGAAAGATAGAATGGAACATCGTCTTTTGCTGATTCAGTTGTTGGGGCTTACACTGTTCTGGATTCTTCATATAGCGCCTCTTAATGTAGATAGAGAGAACTCTTTGGAGTCTTCTTACATACACTGTCCTTACTTGGAGCACCGCCTACTCTTTGAATTCCGTTCCGTCAGGGTCAAGCAAGAGAGAAAGCAACTACAAGTCAAGCGATTCAACGCCGTAGCGTCAGGTTGTTAGCGAGCATCATCGGGAGAGGTAAGCATCTGATCGAGTTGAATCATCAGTTGATCGAGTTTCGTCAAGGGGCCCCACTCATAAGCAGCTGACTGACTTTCTGTACAGAGGTTACTGCTGCTATTGCGAGAGTCAATCGTTCGCTCACTTGTCAGTCAAATCGGGGAGGGAAGTTAGCCTTAGCCTCGTCCGGCCCTGCTTCTACTTACGATCAAAAGCCTTGCCACGAGTGAGAAGCCAGTGGCGAATCTAGGTACAGATGGAAATCTATATGAGCTGGCAGCACTCCAAATTGTATTTCCTGCAGCTTCTCCAGATCGATAGCCGGCATCGGAGGAAGGGGTGGGAGAGGTAGCGGTTTGATGCATCGAACTAGTGGGCTCAGCATCTGATAAAGCACCGGCAGCGGTATAGGTAGGGAGCTATTGCAGGGTCAACACCGCCTCATAGTTCATTACCTTTCCAATAAGTCTTGGGCTAAAGCCTTGCGGATCCCCTCCGAAGCAAGCGTGCTGCTCGTGGTCTATTCACCCCTTCCCTCGGAGTCGCTAGCCCCCCCCTAACTCCTGACATTTCGTAGTTAGCTGTCCCATTGGCGAAGCGATCGACCCGGATATTCGTGCTACTCCGAACACTTCCCAAGCAGAGTGAAGAGTTATGCATAAGATGATTTCGAAATTTGCACTGATGACACGCGCGTGGGAACAACGAGTTAGAGGAATATCCTGTGCTGGCCATGGCAGCAACGTGAATAGGAGGAATTGAAGAAACCAATAGAGAGGCACCTGCGCAATAGGGATAATCATGATATCTGGTGGAACGGAAGGCCACGATAGCCATCATACATGCTAGAAGGCGGTCGGATACCCATTAAGACACTTCTCGGAAACCGAGGAAATATCCAATTCCGATCCTGGGTAGGATTCACCATCCGCTAGACATACCACATAAGCCAACAGTAGTATGAATGGGACAGGAACCTTTCGACCTCTTTGAGGAAAGGGCCTGACACACGGGGGCACTGGCGGATCCCGCCGACAGGAGTATTGCAAAGGAAGGTATCTTTCGCCTACGAGCTAGGTCTAATTTGTACGAAGAAAGGAGTCAACAATTCGTACAAGGGGTTGATCCGTATCATCTTGACTTGGTTCTGCTTCCTCTCTTTTTGAGTCTCGAGATTCGAATTGATGAAGAGAACGTCCAATCGTTACGAACAAATGGCATAGAAACCCTTTACCCACACCTAAGCTAAGGAAGTCAAAGGGGAAAGAGCCTAGGGGACGCTTTGTTACCAGTTGAAAGTAGACACTTCCCAGAATGGTACCCATTGATCTCACAAAGCAAACCCCATTAGAAGACCCCAACCTACCCCTAGACAACACCTTGCTGCAACACATTGACTAGGCAGAGTTCAGAGACTTCACAGCAGCCTCGGGGGGTACTATTATTAGTCCCCAATGGTGAAATAGCCTCAGGCACACTAGATAACTCAACTCCATTCTCACGACGCTTGCGTTGTATCTTCTTTCCAACTGGATGCTCTTTTGGGCGATTCTGACTTCCAAGGGGACGTCCAACCTTAGCCTTCAGAGCAGCCTTAGCTGCCAAAGCTTTCTCTGAAGCGACACGAATAGGCTCATCAAGAAGAAACGGCGACAAAGGCGCAGCTGTTCCAAAACTCCTGAGAGGCTGTGAAAATTCCGCATTGTTTCTTGAGAGATGGTTAACTATCAACCGACTAGTAAACTTCCTTCTATTCCCCACCAATGTCGGACTAGGGCCCATTGAAGAAGATCTTGGTATTCTCTTAGAAAAGAAGTTCTGAAAGAACGCTCCATTTGGTCAAAACGACAGACCTTTCTTTCCATTGATTCTATCAGCCCAAGGCTTCAACAATTAGCTTCCTCCCCATCTCTGAATAGGGCAGAAGGGATCTCTTCTTGCCGGTCGGGCCCCTTTCTCACAACTTCCAGCGCAAGGCAATGAAATTGTTCCATCACATACTCCTTTAGGTAATCTGAAACATTCACATATGCAGTCAACGCAAGAGCAGCAGCCTTCAATAAAACCTCTTTGCCTTCCGTAGCCTCCGCAATAATCAGGGAATCTAAAGTGACCGGAGCGGGTTTTCTGTATGGATCGACGTCTGGCCCCCCATTTCTCGTGTTTTTTGGCTTAACATTTATAGATTCGCTATGAAACTGACAGAGATGTAAAGGCGGAAGCCTTATGGTGCTCTTTGATGGCAAGGATGCTTTCACTTGCACGCGGCAACCCGTATTCCGTATTCCTGTTGAAACAAATCTATTCTTCCAGAACCTGTTGGAAAGGCTCACTACTTCGTAGCCTTTAATGCGCCCTACCGGAGATTTCTACCAACGCTATTTTTTCTAATAAACGCCTGTCCAATTCAAAAAAGTGTCTCTCACCCAGCAGCGATTTCTGACTTTCCCTTTTCCACTCTATGGTGGAGTCGACTTTTCTGCTCCTTCGGAGCCGTCGGTGCCTAGCGAGAAAATGAATCAACGCAATTTTGGCTAATAAGAAGGGACCTTGCCCATCAAGTTTCTTGGAGTGCCCCTTATTTCTACTAGACTCACAGCCAGAGACTGTAGGCCTCTCATTGATAAGATTACCAACAGGGTTGAATCTTGGACTAGCAAACGGCTTTCCTATGCGGGTAGACTTCAGCTCATCAGATCAGTGTTGTTCAGTATTCAGGTCTACTGGAGTAGCATTTTATTTTTTCCGAAGGAAGTGTGCAAGGTTATTGACCAGATCCTCAGAACTTTCCTCTGGCATGGTGCAGTTGGGATCTCTAAGGCTGCCAAGGTGGCTTGGAACGTGGTCTGCCTCCCGAGAGAGGAAGGAGGGCTTTCCTTCTTAGACTCTAACCTTCTATAGAACAGCGCTTAGAAGAACAGCGGATAGCGAAAGGCTGCTAGTATCCGCTGCCAACCGAGAGCAAGGAGTTCTTTGACAACCGAGAACAACAACCGAGAGTATTGAATGGCCTACCGATAACTGTTTATCAAACGAGCTAGGTCATGAGCAAAAGAGGAGTCATTGCAAAGGAAAGGGGGAAGTTCCGTTGAACTGGAGACTGCCTTCTTCTAAGAGGCTAGATGGAACGAGAAAGATTCTAACCACCGAGGTTTTGGAGTTCGCCCATTCTCTTGTGAATGAAGCTGGTGCTCATTGTTCTCATAGTAAGAAGAGTCAACCAGGGAAAGTCCCATTAGGAAGTGCAAGGGGCACAGCAGATGACTTCCTTAGTCTAGTTCCGTGCTGTTCTCATTAAAAAGAAGAATCGCAGGAAGAGCGGTTAAGCTCCGTTAAAACCTTTTTAAGGGTATCGCTGCTGCTTCTGGTGCCACTGGAAGGGCACCTTTTGTTGTTGTTAATCTTGGCGCCGGGAGGCGGTCGGGAACACATGAGTCACCATCAAACTAGTAGATTGGACTAGCCCGCAAGAGAAAAAGTTGACTTCGGTGCCGGAGAGCCGAAACCGCTAACCGAAACAAGACATTCACTTTGACCAAAGCCACCCGCACTTGCCTACCCGACTAGCCCGGAAAGCAATTCTCTCTTCGACCTTCCTCTAACCTAAAATAGTCGTACCGCTCTCCCGAAAGAGATAGATTTCTTGATTCTCTAAGCTCGCTAAACGCCCTATAAACGCTCGAAACATAAGGAGTTTTCTCTAAGCTAAGCCGCTGGAACAACTACCAGAACTGGAGATGTATTCTCTGATCCACCGACCGATAACTGAACTAGCTTGACTTAACTATCCCGAGTGCCCCCTACTTAAGAATCCAAAGGTGACCTTTAGAGCTAAACTGCACAAAAGCCTACTCAAACAAAGAAAGAGCGAATAACCTGACTTGCTTCACTTACAAAGCAGGACTTTCAAGAGGAACTTTCTCCAAAGTCGAGTCGCCCAAGAGTACTGAACTTACCGCGCCGCCGGCACAAGAAGGAAAGATTCCTCCCAAAAAGAAGAGACGCGCATCGCATTCCGGAAAGAGGGGTTTTTTCTCTAAGCAAAGCCACCTGACCATCAAACAACAAGAGAGTGTAGCTCTTTTGAAGAAGTTAAGGGCTTGAAACTGACTACTGCCTTCCCGAGAGTACTTCGCCTACCCCGAAAGAACAGCTCGTACTTATTACTATGGATTTCCCTTCCTAAACTTAGTTGATTGATGCAGCATGGAATGTCAAAATCATTCTACTGCCCGACTCCCTCAACCTATCGGTCGAGTCACACCCTCTGAATCAATACTGCTTCACCCGGCCCCTTCAAGCCAAAGCCGCTAATACGAATCCCTCTATCCGAACCTTTGCTAATACATACTTAGTGAAGCCCGCCATTCCTCTACCTTTGGTCAGTAATTAACTTCTTTTCTTTACCATTCTGTGCTAGCGCTATTATCGTCTGCCTCCTTTCTTTTCTTGTATTGCCCATTTATTACTTTTCACTTCGCTCCTGGGGTTGATGCGAGGGTAATAGCTGTATTTGGAGCTGTGCCTGACATTCAACATCGTCGTAATGGCGCCCCTTTGGTAAGATAAACTTTGTTTCGGGCATGAGCCCTAGCCTCTCTTGCCCTTGCGGCGAGTGGTCGAAGGCTGCGGAGTTGTTTAATCAATTTCTAGGTTTGATGATGGCAACTAAGCTTCGCTTCCTTGCTTATAACAAGTAACCGCCTTGCTTTTCCATGGTTCATCCTCGGCTATGAGAGAGTAACTTTCTAAAGCTTCCTCTCCTCCTTTAGGCTATGGGCGAAGGTTTGGTAACTAAGAGGTCTTGGCTTCTTCCCCTGACACGCATACCACTGTCCTGTACACTAAGTCAAACTAGCTCTAAGACGAGTACGGGCCCTCATTCCATTCCTACCTCCCCGCCCTTTGAAGTAGAGTGGGATAAATTGATAGAGGCAAGATATTCATTGAATATGAATATGAAAGGGATCCCAATAGCAATAGGAAAAAGCAGAGAGAAAGAGAGAGAAGACCATGTCGAAAGGATTCTGTCCATCAATCCTATTTTGTTCACATTGAAGGTTTGAAGGAATAGAATCAATAGTGTAAGAAGGGGACAAGGAATGCGCTGTGAGGGGGAAGGCAGAAGGTTCTGAAATAAACAGGAAAGACCAGATCAACCAAACCAGTCTCTCCCGGGCGAGCTCGACGGGCATGGTAGCCAAGTTTGACACATATGGATGCCCAGAATAGGACATAAATACGTAGGAGCCGTAAGGCGTTAGCAAGTAATCCCTTCTCGCATTCCCCCCTTATGAAAAAGGAATTGATAGAGATGAATCCCCTAGCTAGCAAGAGCAGAAGCAAGGTAGTGCTAACTCTGCATCGATTCCGCGCATCTGAGAGCGGATCTGGGTCCCCTCGATCAAACGATTGCCTTTTTCTTTTGATCTCATTGCCAGTCTCGATTCAATGGGGGAATAAAGAGTCCTTGGCCTTACTTTAGAATGAGAATGCGGCAGAGCTTACCTTCATAGATAGCAGATGTGATGTGCCATTGATAATGATGTATGTATATAAGGGAAGTCTCTTTCGATGCTTTGAATAGTAGTTATAGAAGCCGTTAAGGACCTTTCTAAAGGGGCGGAAGCTAGTAGCAAGTAGCGCCAAGTACTCCTTGAAAACAAGCACTGCTTTAAAGGCTATTCCTCATTCTTGATAGCACAGGAAAGAGACAGAAGACTAAGCGGACGATTCGGTGCACAACAGACTTTTCTCTGCATCTACTGCACTTCTACTTTCTTTATTCACTTTCGGAGATCGCTACGCCCCTTTGCTGCTTTTGGCATTCAACTTGGGATGAAAAGCATGGGCCTTCCTCTTGTAAACTCTTCTCTTCATTCCCCTTCCTTACTTGTTTAGTCTTGTTACCGCCCTCCAACCCGACAATCTACGACTCTACGACCCTTGGGCGACTTGCTGACCAAAGAGGTGCTAGCTAGTTTACTTGCTCTTAGAGCGAGGACGTAATCCCGGCTCTATCAAAATCAATATCATAAGAAAAAAGACCATTTCTCTAGGAAGCCTCTGAGTCCGTTTCACTTACGCAATTTAATTCTGTCTTAGTATCAATGTATTCATTAAAAGCTACCTAACACATGCTTGCGTTATTTTATTATTTATTAAAAGTGAAGGTGGAAGTTGTGCGGGGCAAAGGTCTGTCTTGGGTTCGACTCCCATAGCCCCTATGTGGCGAAGTGTGAAAACTCAATCGATTCCTAAATGACTTTAAAAAAGGGCGAACTCGTGCAGTTAAATTATCGGCTACTGGACGCTATTGAAAAATCAACGGATGAGGCTCTCAAAGAAGAAGCTCTTACTGCACTGAAATCAACTGTCGATTCTTCCGTTACTTCCTTATTAGAAAAAAACGGGACCCAGATCCCCCCCAATTGGGACATTCATCAAATAACGAGTAAACTCCTAGAGGGGGGTAATTTTTCGTATGCCATCGAAGTCTTAAGGGATCTCCAGGGAGGCCGACGATATAAGACGGAGATCTCCTAGTGCGGAAGTGCCCGTCCCATTGAACTTGCCCGCTCAAAATTCGGCTTCAGAGAGGCGTTAACCAGAAGAGGTAGGGCCGGGAGGGAACGATTTCTGGGATTTCTATCTATCCATCCGTAAAGAGAACGGAGGCAGCCGAGACCAACTCCTTTTAATCCTGATAGGGCATCTATTCAATTCGATCTAGAGCTTCTATTCGAGGAAGAACAACCAGACGAGTACGGTTCATAGCTTTTGGTTGACAGATTGAGCCTGATAGCTTGTTAGCGATTACACCCGGATCGAAGAGCTAGCTTAGAGCTTTCACTTCATTGTTCAAGCTCTTGAACATAGGTTGAGTTCATACATTGAATGCTTTCCTATTCAAGACATACTACCAATTCCTTTGAAGCTACTAACACTACCGAAGCTGGCTTGTTTGTTTTGGTTACCGGTTGGGGTTTTGAAACCAGAGAAAGAAGGGGATTTACCCTATCCTAACTGCTCCTACTCCGAAAAGGACTAGCTGCGCTTTTTTTTCCGCTCCTCCATTTAAAAAGAAATTTAGTGGTTGTTCGCTCCTGAACGAAGCTATTGGGACAGCGGCTTTGATAGCGCTTTCTCAATGAGATATATCATATCGCGGTAGAGCCCCTATCCGTGTTTTGAAAAATCCCTCTCTTCTCTGGTGTCATCTACTGGCTGACTGCACAGCCTTACTATGGCTTTTAGAAAGCAAGATCCCTCCGTTTATCACTCTATAGAAAGAACATCCCATACATACTTGCTTGCCCTAATCGAATGTTATCCCTTACTCCATCCCCTGAAGGAGCGTATCCTTTTTCATCTAATGCCGTCTTTTCCAACTCCCTTTCTTCCCGTCTCAGTCATCTCTCTTACCTGAACATAGAAGATAAGGGGTTAGCGAGACTGACTCCCCTTATGAGCCCGAAAGCCATATGAACGAAAGCAGGCAAAAAAGTAAACTAGACAAAAGGGTACCACTCCATAAGAACAGATTCACCAGGCACTCGAAATTCTCAAATCCCAAAACGGTAGATCCGCTCATCCTGGCCCGGTTCTTTCCTATTCTTTTCTTATACTAATTTAGTTCCTTGCGCTTAGAACTAGAACTAGAACGTGAGGGATGGTAATGGCGCATGTGTGATATTCTATTGATCCAGTTTAGGCAGCTTCAGGAAAGAAGTCAAGCAGGAATGGACAAAATGTCTTCCGCTGCTATCTTATCGGAAAAAATCTTCTTTTCTTCTCTATGTCACTAATCAGAGTCGGAGAGACCCACGAGACTTTCTTTTCTCCCGGCAGGCTCTAGCGCAAGAGCAACGCGAACAGCTGATTCTCAAGCAGGGGATTCGTCGAAAACAACCTATCTTTCTACTTTCTTTCAGCTCTGTTTCCGTGTCGATCTTTGCTTGAAGCTCTCAACCGCAAACCAAGTTCACTGCCTGAATTAAGGAGTGAAATAACCCGCTATGAGTAGATGGGACTTTCCGGGTATTCCTTCTTCTTGATAGCACAGGGGCACAGCGGTAAATACCGAGGAAAGAAGATAAGAAAATGGCACATTTCGATGTCTCGTAGGAAAGGAAATCCGATCTATGCCAAAATTCCCGGGAATTTGAAAGCTTTCGTGTGAAGAGTAAAGGTCAAGCTAGAAAGCCAGGTTCTTTCACCAATCCATCGACCTTGGGAGTTCTGCATTTAAAGTAGAAGCTAGCAAAGCAAGCCAGGGAAGCTAATTGCGACAGTTAAGCTCTTTCAAGTTTGTAATCTTTTGAAAGCTATCCTGTTACAGATCCTGTTAGCAAGCCATTTTCTTTTTTGCCAGTTTCAGGCCAGGCCATTGCTTCTGGATAAGCCATGGAAGACTCTGGAGTTTCAGTGTCCGTAACAGTTTTTCCTCCTGCCATAGGGAGTTCCCCACCAGTCCCTCATCTAGTAGCCTTCGTATCCGTCCCCCTGTCCTAAAGTCCTAAGGTCTTCACCTGTTCTTTGCCAAAAAGTTAGTTTAAGTTCTAAGCCCATCTTTAGTTGGAGTTCTCCTGCAGCCCTTGGGAATGACCTTAATCGAGAGGGAATTTCCTTTGGTTGTCGGTCCAGTTCCAGTCTAAATAAATAGGGGCAGCCTTCTAGGATGATGACCAAGAAGCCGTCTTTCTAGTATGATCGCAGAGCTAGAGTCGGCTCCCCAATTAATTTCTGGGGAAGGGGCCTTGTGCCTCCCTACATGCATAATCTATCCCGAGCTAGGTCTCACGTGCCGGGACCTCCTTATGAAGCATGCTTATCAGAGAGGTCGAGGGAGCATTTCTAGGCAAGAACACTTTCCGGCCAGCCGATGAGAGTTTGCTTAGGAAAACTGGTAAGAGATTGAAAGGCGTATTTCAAGCAAACCTGTTAGCGATGTACTTCTAATTAGATCAGTTAAGCCATCCGTAAAGGTCAAGCCCTGTCACTCGACTTGGGAGAATCATTCTTTTTCTCAAATCTTCTTATTCTCCTGGCCAGTTCCTCTCCGCGAACTATTAGATCTATCTTAGCTTTTTTATGAGAATACTATAGAGTTACGAAGTCACGTAAGAGCGATTAAGCGTAAGAGCGTAGTTTACGTAGCGTAAGAGCTTTTTCAAAGAAAAAGCGATAGCTAGAGCGAGCGGAATACTTGAAGCGAGTATATAAAGAACTAGAGTAGAAAAAGCGACTAGTTGGAGAGAGGGGAAGAGCTTCACTCAATCCCTGCCTTTGCATCTTTCTTCTCTGAGCCCGGTATCAAAATGCTTGACTATCTCCCCGAATGAGACAGATTTCCTCTCTCTGCTCTGGAATCAGGAAGGAGAATGCCACTATGGGAAAATAGAATGAGCATGCGTCGGCCTATGCTCAGGGTCACTCTTTTCATAATCTTTCTAAAGTCACATCTTTTCGAACTTGATTGAATTCCGGGCGGGTCAAAAAGCCAAAATAAATGATTTTAGCCCTTATAAAAAGAAAACCTATTCTTGAACCCTTTCACGCTCATGTCACGTCGAGGTACTGCAGAAGAAAAAACTGCAAAATCCGATCCAATTTATCGTAATCGATTAGTTAACATGTTGGTTAACCGTATTCTGAAACACGGAAAAGAAATCATTGGCTTATCAAATTCTCTATCGAGCCATGAAAAAGATTCAACAAAAGACAGAAACAAATCCACTATCTGTTTTACGTCAAGCAATACGTGGAGTAACTCCCGATATAGCAGTAAAAGCAAGACGTGTAGGCGGATCGACTCATCAAGTTCCCATTGAAATAGGATCCACACAAGGAAAAGCACTTGCCATTCGTTGGTTATTAGGGGCATCTCGAAAACGTCCAGGTCGAAATATGGTTTTCAAATTAAGTTCCGAATTAGTGGATGCTGCCAACGGGAGTGGCGATGCCATACGCAAAAAGGAAGAGACTCATAGAATGGCAGAGGCAAATAGAGCTTTTGCACATTTTCGTTAATCCATGAACAAGATCTATATAGACACATAGACCCATGGATCCATACATCTCGATCGGAAAAGAATCAATAGAAAAGAAAGAATTTGAGCCATCTCGATGAGGTTCTGAAAGAAAAGCGAGTCCCTATCTAAGACACCCCATTTCAAGATTCTGAGAGCAGAAATAGCCTCCGCGTGAATCTAGGCCTTTTTGAGGTGTTTTCCTGCGGAAAGGTCCCTCGCCGCGAGGATGCCAGTTGCAGTACTGGAGATGGGTTTCCTGTTGTACCGATCGGTGCTGAAGGGCTGGATCTCTCCGGTACACCGGAGCGGGTTGAGACCTGATGTGCCTTTCTTTATTAAGGCTGGCACCCAGCAGTGAGTGAAAGTAGGACTGATCTCGTCTATAATATTTCTGCCCCTCTCTTGGATCGGCCCAGTATACCGGTTTTAGAACATCTGGGAAAGAAAACGAATTAAGAATAAGTCGAATAATAAAAACCACAGGCGACTCGTCGCGAAGATGTTTCAGTTCGCAAGGTAGAATCAGAACCTCTATGAGGTACATCAAAAGGTGGCGCTGCAACTGCAACCAATCAATTCAAACTTTCCCTTAGCATTCATAGTAGGTAATTAGCCTATCTCATCCCGGGCCTGTCATTTCGTCTTGTATTATAATAGGCACCAGAAAACCGAGTCCGCAGGAACCAGGACAGGCTTTTGCCAATAAGTCGAGCCATAAAACCCATATTTCAAAGGCATCCTGCCGGTCCATGGTCTGTTCCCGCCTCTGGTCCCCTGCCAAAGCATAGCCTTTCCCCCTATCCTTTAAAGCCGGTACCAAACCTACTCGTCTGCTTTCTTGTCCCTCTAATGCTCACTAGTGGGTAGGCTTCATAACTACCACCGTCATCTCTGTCCTGAGTCTACTTCCCCTTCAAGTGCCTATAGCCTATATCTGAATCATTCATTCCCGTAGCAGAGCAGTACGCTTGTCGCTCTTCTTTCCGTCCTTTCTCACTCTTGTTAGCTACTCGTTAGCTAGCAAGTCCGCTATGGTCTATGGTCTCCTAATAAGCGTACTGCCTAGAAAGCTCAGTAATTGGAAAAGAAACAGAACTAGAACAAGAAAGCGGTGGGTTTCGGGCTTGCGAGTGCTTATCTATTCTAACTTCCTACTCGCTAGTGGAGCGAGTATTACATAACCTTT
>JAZGTL010000195.1:0-32655 GCA_037349345.1 Oemleria cerasiformis | reverse complement strand
CGCCGTCTCTGGGAATTCTGAAACAACCCCCCACGAACTCACTTGCCGCAAGGGCTGACCCAACACTCTCTTGAATCATGTTGGGCGATCAAGACGAAGGAGAACTCAACAACACCCCTCCTTTCATACAAAGGAGCTCTAGGGACAACATCCCGGATGTGCTAAGATAGACGTTGGATGATCTCCAACGAGAAGTGGCAGAGCTCAGGGCTCACAACGCCAAGATGGATGCCAAGAAACAGGTCTTGTCAGAATAGCATGAGAGCACACTCGCCCTTGTAATAATGTCCCAGCGTAACGGGCCGCGAGACAAAAGACTAGTTGACCCTGTACATCCCGACCATACCACAACCGACCAAATCCTGATCGATCAACCTGTCCTCGAACGAATTCCTTCGGACAAACAAAAAAGACCGCAGGCTAAGGTTCGGCCTAGCTCATCCGGGAGTCGATTACTCATCCAGCCACAAAGCGGCACCGAACCTTCTCAATCGAGAATCTACCGGGATGCTCGACAACTACTAGACGATCGGGAAATCGAGTTAGAACCCCTTCGCCTGACTTATGCCACGTCAGACCCCAGGCGATAGGACAACCCCCCTACCTATCTTAACCGCGACCGGTAGGCAAACCGCGGGACACGCCTCTAGTACGGTTCATAACCAAGAGGATCAAAGGACTAGAGGTCCCAAACAACAGCCAAGGGCAAGCGACCGGGAAACTCAAGATGAGACTGGCTCAACCGCAGGGAGTTACTCCCACGGCCGAAGGAGAAATCAAGATCGCCGAGTGAGAGGTGACGATCAAGACGAACATCGGTCGAATCCGCCCCCTCCTCAACAAGGAAATGCCCTGGTAGAAAGTCTCCTACGACAAGTGCACAACCTTGAGATAGAGAAAGAAAAGGGCAAGGCCCCGGCGTGGGGAAAAGCTAGCACCGGTCCTTTTACCAACCGAATCCTTCGGTCAAGACGGAGGACCGAGGTAAAACCCTTGAAGATAGCTCCCTACACGGGAAAGGGGGACCCTGTCACCCATCTAAACAACTATGTCTCCGACCTGGCATACAAAAACGTGATAGACAAGGTCCAATGCCTGATCTTCAGTTCCACTCTCACTGACGCAGCTCTCATTTGGTTCTACCACCTAGCCCCTAATACCATTGACTCATTCGATGAACTTCAGACAACCTTTCTCAATCAGTTCATGATCCAGACAGATAGATTGGTCTCCACGGAAGATCTCTTCTCCCTTAGACATGAAGAGGACGAAACATTTCAGAAATACGCCGCCAGGTTCAGCCTCGAATACTCTAGCTTCGGGGATACCGATGACAAGGCTGCATTCAACGCTTTCTAAAGCGGCCTAAATGAGTCGCCTTTCAAGTATGCATCCCATATGGAGGACTCGAAAGATTACAATGAAATCATGTGAAGGGCGGAAATCCATGCAAAGGCAGAATTCTTCCACACCCCCACCAAGGAGACCAGGACATCCTCGTACTCAACACCCTCGGGGAACAACAGCCAAGGGAGGGCCGGCCACACCCCCAACGGCTATAGTCACGACTCCCATCAATTACAGCAAGGGAAAAGGAAGCCTACATATGATGGACATCATCAAGGCAAGCGGGGACGATCGAATTACGTTAGCTGGGGATTCAAGCAGGGTGACGACCGTCACCAGGAGGCACAAAACCTAGTAGGTGACCACTCGGGACCACGAAGTCGGTTTGAAACATACACCATCTTGAACACATCCTTGGACCATGTTCTACTAAACGTGGAAAACATGATCCCCAAGGCCAAGCCAAGGAACCCCAACTATCGCCCCACCCACAACAAAGAGGCCTTCTGCCAGTACCACAAGTACAATGGCCACACGATCAAAGAATGCCTCGCTTTCAAGGACATTATCGAGAAAATAGTACGCGAAGGCAGACTCAATCAATTTCTACTGCATCCCCCTTTACCAATAGCGCATCCTCAAATCAATACCATCAGCGGCGGACCCTCCCTATCCTCCTCCATCACCTCCAACCGTGGAAAGAAGTGCTTCCTTCGCGCAACCCAGGCTAGCCACCAAATCTTCAGCATCGACTCCGGGAAAGCAACCAAGATATCCAAAAATGGATGGCAACCCATCACATTCTTGGAGGAACAGGGGAAAGGCATCGTGTTCCCGCACAACGACCCTTTCATCATTCGAGCTCAAATATCCGAGTATGACATTGGGAGGATACTCATTGACATTGAGAGCTCGGTCAATGTACTCTTCTAGGACATTTTCAAACAGATGGGCATCGACGAGGAGGTGATCGACCGCAAGGTCACACCCTTCCTCAGCTTCTCTGGGGACTCGGTCTTACCTAGGGGCATCATTTCCCTACCGGTATCTATGGGCACCACCCCAACAATCGCTACAGCTATCACAACCTTCCTAGTGGTAGACTGCCCCATGACCTACAACGCCATAATTGGAAGAGGACTGCTCAACCAGATGAGAGCTATCGTGCCAACCCACCCATTTTTAATGAAATTCCCAACTCCCATGGGAACGGGAGAGGTAAGAGGAGATCAACTATCTGGGCGAACATGCTACGCCACGGCCATAACCAAGACAAGCAGGCAAGATCGGCCATATCACATAGAAACCCTATCCGTCGCTGAAACTTCCCTAGGGGACAACCCCATCCATCCTAAGCTCATGCAAGAATTCTGGAATAGCCCCCCAGAAGATCCACGGGACCTTGCGAGTATGCCACAGGCAGAACCTGTGGAAGAAACAGAGGCATTACCTCTTTCCGACCTACACAAAGATCGCAAGGTCCGGATAGGGTCGAACCTCAAGCCCTCCATACGAGCATCCCTCATCGAATTCTTAAAAGAAAATGACGAAGTCTTCGCATGGTCTTACGCGGACATTCCCGGCATCTCCACGAATGTGATCTGCCATCGGCTCACCATCGACCCATCATTCTGACTGATCACCCAGAAGAAGCGTGGCCATGACACTGAAAGGTAGATGGCCATGCTAGCCGAAATCACTAAGCTGAGCACCATCCACTTCATCCGAAAAGCCATCTATGTCGCTTGGGTAGCCAATGTGGTACTTGTTAAGAAACCATCCGGACCCTGGCGCATGTGCATCGACTTCACCGATCTCAACAAGGCATATCTCAAGGACAACTTCCCACTGCCTAAGATCGACATGCTCGTAGATGCCACATCGGAACACGAATTACTCAGCTTCATGGATGCATACTCCTGCTATAACTAGATACTCATGAATCCAGGTGATCAAATCCATACGAGTTTTAGAACTAACCTGGGTATCTACTGCTACAATGTTATGCCTTTCGGCCTAAAGAATACAGAAGCTACATACTAGAGACTGGTAAACTTCATGTTCGTCGATCAGATAGGCAAAACGATGGAAGTCTACGTGGAAAAAATGCTCGTCAAGAGTAAAATGGCCGACGAACACATACCCAACTTGACTAAAATGTTCAATGTCCTCAAGAAGTACAAGATGCGCCTCAATCCCACGAAATGCGTCTTCGGGGTGGGATCAAGCAAATTCTTGGGCCACATGATCAGCTAGAGGGGAATCGAGGCAAATCCTGAGAAAATCAAGGCAATCCTTTGCAGGCTCCACAAAGTCACAAAGAAATTCAACGCTTGATAGGACGGGTGGCAGCACTCACGCGCTTAATTTCCAAAGCAACCGACAGATGCGCCCCATTTTTCAAAGCCCTCAAAGGCAAAGGCAAACACATCGATTGGATGGAGGAGTGCACCATGGCATTCGACGATCTAAAACATTACATGGGCAGAGCACCATTCCTTGCTAGACCCGAAAACGGCGAGCCACTCTTTGTCTACTTATCGGTATCGGTCTTTGCTGTCAGCTCTGTTCTCATCACACGACGGGACGGGGCGGAGCATCCCGTATATTATGTCAGCAAAGCATTTTAGGATGTCGAGACACGGTACCCCGACTAAGAAAAACTTGCCTTGGCTCTTATAGTCACGGCCCGAAGGCTCCGACCATACTTCCAGGCACATGAGATCAAGATCATCACCAAAAAGCCTTTGAGACAAGTTTTGCAGAAGTTAGACATCTCTGGCCGTCTCACCAAATGGGCAATTGAGCTAAGCGAGTTCGACATATCCTATGTGGCCAGGACAGCTGAGAAGGGATAAGTTGTGGCGGACTTCATAGCCGAGTACTCGTATAAACCTACACAATACATACCATCGGAGGCATCCCCTCTGCAAGCACCCAGCACCAAAGAAATCTAGAGATCCACCAAGGCACCCTCGATCACCCTACAACGCCCATGTTGGACACTATACGTGGATGGATCAGCTTGCCACAATGGTTCAGGGGCAGGATTAGTTCTCACCTCCCCAGAACTAGTCAAGCTAGAATACGTCCTACGCTTAAGTTCAAAGCTTCCAACAACGAGGCCGAGTACGAAGCACTGTTGGCCGGCCTACGCTTAGCCAAAGACCTTGAGACCAACCAATTGAGAATCTATAGCGATTTGCAATTGGTAGTTAGCCAAATCAACAATGAGTATGAGGCCAAGGACCTGTCCATGTCATTATACTTGGCCTTGGAAAAACAACTCCTTCAAAGCTTCTCGGCTTACGAAATAAACAAAATCCCAAGATCAGAGAACAGCCATGCCGACGCCCTAGCACGACTCGCATCTTCCCTGGATGAGAAGGAACATCGGCAAGTACTCATGGAAGTCCAACACGTCCCCAGAACGAGACAACAACCAATATACACCATCAACACCAACCCGACTTGGATGGATCCCATCAAAGCCTACCTCCGAGACGACACTTTCCCAGGCGACATGATGGAGGCCAAGAAAATTAAGAGACAATTAGCTCGGTACACCATACAACATGACCATCTCTACAAGCGCAGCTTCACAACCCCACTATTGAAATGCCAAACACTAGATGTGGGCGATTATGTCCTTAGGGAAAGGCATGAGGGAATTTGCGGTAATCACTCAGGCGCACACACCTTGGCACAGAAAGCCTCCAGACAGGGATACTATTGGCCCACCATGCTCTCCGACGCCGCTGAACTCACACAAAAATGCGACAAGTGCCAGCGACATGAACAAATCCCTCACCTCCCAGTCGAGCCCCTAACGTCTATGCTCAGTCCATGGCCATTCTCCCAATGGGGACTCGATCTGATTGGTCAAATGCCAGGGGGAAGGGGAAAGGTCAACTACGTAGTCGTCGCAGTAGACTGCTTCACAAAATGGGCCGAAGTGAAACCTGTAGCAACCATCACAGCAGCCAAGATCCAGCATTTTGTCTATCAACACATCATTTGTCGCTTTGGGATCCCCCACAAAATCGTCACTGATAATGGGAAGCAATTTGATTGCAATCGTTTTAGAGCTTTTTGTAAAACCTATGGCATTAAGCTCCTTTTTGCTACACCCTCACACCCCCAGTCCAACGGACAGGTAGAAGCTGTCAATAAGAGCATCAAGTACAACTTGAAGAAGAGATTGGACGAGGACAAGGGAAAATGGTCCGACATCATCAATGATGTGCTATGGTCCCACAGAACCTCCTTCAAGATGACCACCAATGAGACTCCTTTCTCCTTGGATTTTGGCACCGAGGTGGTCGTGCCGGTGGAGATCGGTGAGACATCATATCGAGTTATCTTCTACGATGCAGAACAAAACAATCACCAACTAGCTCTTAGCCTGGACCTACTAGAGGAACGCAGGGAAACGGCCAACCTGAAGAAAATCGCATACAAGCAACGAGTTGCACGTTACTACGACTCGAGGGTCCGCAACCGGAGCTTCAAGATAGGTGATCTAGTCCTACGGAAGGTCAGCCTTGCCACCAGGAAGAGATATGTCGGCACCTTCGCCCCCACTTGGGAAGGACCCTATAGAGTCTCCCGAATTTGCAGAGAGGGGACCTATGAACCCAAAGATTCAAAAGGCAAGACACTCCCACATCCATGGAATGTGGACCATCTAAAATTCTATTATAAGTAAAAGGGGCCCTCGGCTACAACCATGTTCGTCCAATGGCGAATTTTTTGTAACCATTCCTGGCGTACCCAGTGAAATTCTCAATGAATAAATTTACAAGGAGGCAATCCCTCTTACTCCTCATCTCCAACGATCTTTCACTATAAAGGCAACCGATCCTAATTCACTATGAGGCAAGCCTCCTCTCTAAACGACAACGATTCATCTTAGCACATGTTTTTTACATTTTGACTACCAACTTTATGGGCAACGGCCTCACCTCACTACAGATCGGTCTAAACATATTTTTTTAGCCAGAGTCAAACGTAAACACTAACATAAAACCCATACAAAAACAATATAAATCCTTAAAGTAAACAAACAATACTCATTTAATAATAGACCATTCGACCAAATAATGGTTACAAAATTAATTACAACACTAAGGGGCATTCCTCTGGTCTTTAGAGACATCTACACCACCTCCCGGCACCTCGGCCTGCCCATCCGCATCGTCATCCTCCTCATCTTCCGACAACATGTTCCTATCTTCGTCTAGATAATCTTCCAGTTGGGGGGGATGCTTCAGCCAGGGGAACTGGATAGCCACGTCGGTGTTAGCCAGCATGATTTGCCTGAACAACCCATCATCTAGCCTGGCCCTGAACCGTTGCAGATCTAGATGATGCGCAGGGGAGGCCTTGTATTCCTCCGCGCCCACCTTTTTGGCTAAGACAAGCTGGTCGGCCATCAAAGCATTAGCTGACTATGCCTACTGGACCTTGGCTTCTAGCTCAGCCATCTTTGCATCAGCGGCATCCCGTTGAGCACCCATCTGCCTTTCCAGCTCATTCACCTTGAGCTCAGCATCAACTTTGGCCTGGATTGACCTCTCGGCCATTTTCTCCCTCTCGGCCGCTGCGTCCATTTTTACCTTCAGCGCCTGATGCTCTTCGGCTACCTTCTCTTTAGCCTGGCTGGCATGCTGGAGGGTGGTGAAAACCTCACCCAGAAAATGCAAAAACCAACAGCACAAAAAATGCTCAGAGGCCGATTAGTAGTAACAAAAAAAAAAGGGAACAAATTACAGCGGGAAGTTACTTACATGTGCCCTAGCCCGCATGGTTTTGTCGCAGCGATCAGCGAAGTCCTTCACCTTCAAGGCCACAATCTCATCTAGCTCGTACTGAGACCCACAAACAATTGTGTTCATGAAATCCAGCTGAGAAGGATGGAAAGCCGTCGACAGCTGCCTCCACGTCTCGTCCGACTCCTGAGTCCTCACCATATTCGGCTCCCCATCAGTCTTCAAAAAATAAGACCGAAGTGAAGCATCCAGATACGGTTTCCTCCTCTTCTTAGGAACCCTTCGGCCCTCCAAGTCAGAGCTGATATTGGGGCAGACCATCTGACGCACGGTCTCAAGGACTTATATCTGAGATTGCTTCTTCTGCTGCAGCGCATCTTCCGCATCGGAGGCAGACCCCTTTCGCTTCTTCCCCTTCCTCCTCCTTTCCTCGGCCATAATGCGGCGTCGCTTATCAGCCTCATTATCCACATCAATGATGGAGGCCACGGGAGTCCGGCTAGCAGAGGACGTAGGCGCATCCATCGGCCGTACAACGACCAACTCCGTGGCACTAGGGAGGAGTTGGGCCAAAGGCTCCCCAATCACCAGGTCACCGGCTTCCTCACCTCCATGCTCGGCCATGGGACCCTCTACCCGCAGCGTGACCCTTGATGACGGCCTTGTCTGGATCGGCTTTCGGTAATCTCCCTTTCCGATGGAGGCCCCAGCCTTCTCCTCCTCAGCCCTCCTCTCGGGCGCCTTCTTCAACACCTTGGTGATTTTGTCCATCCTTTTTTTGAGTTGATCGGCTGCAGCTACGACGAAGTCAGGATCGGCTGCATCATGCAAACATATCAATCACTTGAAATATTCTAAAGTAAAAGGCACGGGCGAGGGACACTTACGCAAAGAGGGAATTAGACCAACTTGAAGAAAGTGAGCAGGCAACCGCATGTAATACGTACTCCTCTCCACTCGGTCAAGTCTTCGGAAAACTTTTGCGCAATCAACTATCTCCTGTTCACTAATGTTCGGCCACTTAAAACCCTCTACACAAATAGAAAGGGTTAGTTCAGATCGGCCATATTATTAACAAAATATATTAATAATTAGAAAATAGGCAAAGTAAACAACATTATCCTACATCCACTACCTTTTGACTGATACACGCGGGGCATGCGTCGGCCGAACAATGGCAACTCTACACCCTCCCAATTCCTCTATACAAACACGAACTTGTGTTTCCAGGCCTTTTGGGAGGTCGACATGTCTTCAATAAAGGAACCGCTTTCCCGTTTCGTCTTGGATTCCACGTACACCCAGCCAGTCTTGTCTCTCACGAATTTGTACATATGGAATACGTGGCCCCAGGTCGGCTCTCCTTTCCCGCACAGCTTGAAAGCAGTGTATACCCCAGTCATAATGACCCAGCAGTTGGGGTTTAATTAACCGAGGGCAACACCCACTTCCACGGCCATCCTCTGCAGCCACAGGTGAAGAGGTAGCACCACTCCATTACTAAAGTTATTTGGGTAGAACGTAGCCCAGCCGACCGGAGGATTGCTCGGCCTCTCCCTTCTGCCGAGAAGCCTCATCTTCACGGAGTCTGGAATATTGAATACCCTTCGGTAAGCCAAAAGTTCATCCTCATGTAGAGTGTTTACCTGTCGATCGACTTCATACGTCGAACTGGCCACTGTCACCAGCTCCATGACCTCTTCAACGTCGATTTCCATCGGCCCAGGCACCGACGCTATTTCCACGAACTTTGAAGTTAAAGCCACCGCCGTACACTTATCAACGGTGACCTCAACAACTTACTCTGTTCAACTGACGACACCTCGGCGTTAGAGGTCTTGGCCTCGTCAATGGTCGAAACATAACGAGTATCAATAAATTTGAAAGCCTTATCAAGCTCATCTTCCAATTCTTGGCCCGACAGCCCTTGAGATGCCTCAAGGATCGGTCTATCCACGTTTTGATCCACCTCTGGCTCTACCAAAGGGTTTGGCCGAAGGGTGCCAGAGGCCGATTCAGACGTGTTTAACCGAGAATCAGAGTTAGCCGAGCTAGCATCTGATTCACCGTCAAACGCATAACATGACCAATCCTCGGATCCTTCTGAATCACCACGGGAACTTGACATCTACAAACAATATAGAAATTCTAAGTAGGGTAAGATGCAAGACACGACTACTATTGACAAACAGAAGATCTAACTAACATCATACATCAAGTTCATCCCCCAGTTCATGCAAAAACACCCAAGTTAATCAAAAAAACAGCAGAAGAAGAAGGCCATACCTTGTTTTTAAGATTTCCGCCGTGAGCACTGCCGCAAAATACTCGCCGGGAATCACCTAAACAGGAGTCAAATGGTCGCTGGAAATCGCCTCAAAAATTCAACAACCATTCTCGAAAGCGAAAAGTGATGGAAATGACGAACTGGAAGTCCTTATACACCCATTCGGCCAATCGAAAGGTCGAACACAAAACCCAAGACATTTATTACACAACGCGTGGGACATCATACCATGCCACTTGTCGCACACCAAATCTTTACAGTAGGAGATTGGAGTGGCACTCAATCAACCACTTGATCGTGCGAGGTTCCGCACCAGCGGGCCGACCAAGGTGACATACAATCAACCTTGGAGTGGCACTCGATCGGCCAAAGACACCTTCCAAGCCGATCGGCCACTTGATCATGCGAGGTTCTGCGCAAGCGGGCCGACCAAGGTGACATAAAATCAACCTTGGAGTGGCACTCGATTGGCCAAGGACACCCTCCAAGTTGATCGGCCACTTGATCGTGCGAGGTTTCGCTCAAGCAGGCCGACCAAGGTGACTTACGATCAACCTTGGAATGGCACTCGATCGGTCAAGGACACCTCCAAGGCAATCGGCCACTTGATCGTGCGAGGTTCCGCGCAAGCAGGCCGACCAAGAAACAGTCGGCAAAAAAAAAAATTAAATAAAAAAAAGAGGAAGGAAAGAGGGGCATATCCTTGTTGAACGATTAACCTACGGCACATCGCCTCGGTCAAGGGCTTGGGGGACTTGGGACTAGTATGGGACGAATCCCCACAGGTTGACAAAAGAAGAACAAGCCCTCAACCGAGGTCAATGACTTGGGGGACTCCTGTTTGTACCGAATTTGATCAACTTGGACAAGGCCGACTAAAGTCCTCCAAAAACCATGCTTGGCCTCGGCTCAACAAAAACCACAACAATGCAAATCCACAAACACCAAGTGTACCCCACTAGCACAGCCTTAGGCAAAAGACAAATCCACTAGGCCGACCGTATCAACACAGCCACGAAACTCGGAACCACCAGGTCACGCGTCAACTCTAGGGACAGGGGACATTTATCCCATATCGAAATATCTCACCAACAACATTTAATGCCACTATAAATACAAGGGCACCTCTAAAAAAGGTAATGACATCTTTGCCCTTACACTGCCTAAATCCCTCTACACTTAACTAACTTAAGCATCGGAGGCTACTAGGCCGGCACCCCACCGGTGCTCCTTTGCTCTTACCTTCCCTCTGCAGGTCTTCCTACCCCCGAGAAGAGAGCTCAGCGAGGCAATTCTAAGTTGGTCCATTTTTGGCATCAACAGATTCACCGGAGACACTCATGACTCCTAAGCATATACGTTGTTCGTATTCTGGACAGAATTAACGGTAATTGAATGGGCTTTGGTAATTGGATTGCTCTAGCTGCGCTTTTAATTATCTTAGTTTGATGTTCTCTCAGTTGGGACTTTTTGTTTCTTTGGACAAAATGGTGATACTTGTAATTAGGGGTGAGTGCGGTTTGAATCGATGCAGATATTATCCAAATTCAAATTTAAATTGTTAAAATTTTAACGGTTCGATATAATTTGAATTTTCAAAAAGTAAAATTGAAACCGTTCCAATCCAAACCGTTATTAACGGTTTGATTTGGTTCGGTTTAGGCATAAAATTTTCATGTAATTTGTTCACTAAAAAGACTTCTCCAAAACATAATTTTTTCCAAAATTTCACCATTCTTATCAAGATTTCATTTATATAACGGTTTGATTTGGTTCGATTTAGACGATTTAGGCATAAAATTTTCATGTAATTGTTCACTAAAAAGACTTCTCCAAAACATAATTTTTTCCAAAATTTCACAATTCTTATCAAGATTTCATTTATTTACATCATAATTTCATTCATTTACATGAAGTTTTCATTCATACACATGATGTTTTCATACATACACATAACGCAGTGTATTTCATTGTAAATATATAAATTCGACATAAAAACTAATAAGATTACAACAAAAATTACAAGTAAATATGCACTGAAATTACAAAATATGGGTATAAAACAAAATACAAATTACTATTTAATTTTAAATTATACCATTCGAATCTTAATAACATCAAAATCCTGAATTATTTCAAAATCGAAATCCTATATTCAATTTCAATTCAAACTAAAATGGGGTAATACCTAAGGATGGATAAAGAAAATCGTGGACGATTAACCACAGTTTTTTTAGCCATAACCATTTAAGATTATAACCGTGGTTATTTATACCCATTGATTATTTAGCTAAATAATTATTAACCATAACTATAATCACTAATATATGGTTAACAGCGGTTAACCACGAAAATAATTTTTATGTTGATTTTTTATTATTTTTATTTTTTTAAGAATAAAATAACTAAAATAATTATTTAACAAAAAATTAAAAAACAAAAATAATAAAAATAGGTAGAATGTAAGGAATACTCAACCATCTCGAATATCAAAAAACAAATTGTATAAGCACGTAGAACTCGACGAGTAGAACAACTTTAATACTGGGGTCGACGACCAAAAGTGACCGAAGGTTGTCGAAAAATATGAAAAACATTCAAAAACTACGAAACGTTTGAAATTAAATCTACAAAAAGACTAAAATATAAGTAATTTAAGATATAGGTTTGTTAAGCTCGAAGAGAAACAAATCCTTACCAAGATCGCTGCTTGAGATGGCCGAAAAAGTAGAGTCAACCTAGCCGATGTCTTGGGTCTCCTACGAGTTTGAAGGTAATTTTGTTTTTGGTCAAAAAAAAATTTATTTTTAAATTTTGTATTTTTTTTTTAAATAAAAAATGACTGTAACTAAAAAATACTATATAAATAATTGAATAAGTATGACCAAAAATATGTTATATGACTATCTAATAAATGATTAAATTCTAATAAATAATTATCAAATAAATAATTAAATCATTTATCCGTTGATTAAATGATTAATAATCATAATCAAATCATTCGATTCTGAACCTAAATGGTTAATAGCCATCGTCACACCATTTAGATAAATTGTTAAACCATAACCACCATATTTAATATAAATGATTACGATAACCACGATTAACCATAATCTCGATCTTTTTGCCCGTCCCTAGTAATATCTTCCATATTTTACTTGTTGCACTCTACTTTTAATTTTTACTTTTATACTTTTAAAGGAGCAGAGTGCAAAAAATAAACAATGAAATGCAAAAAATAAAAAATAAAGCGCAAAAATCACCTCCAATGTTTATAAGAAAATGATGATTATTAAGAATAGAGAACTGACACACCCCGACCCAGATAATATAATAAATGATAAATAGTATATGATATTCGAGGTATATGGGCCTACACATGGACCAAAAAACCCATGTGACGAAACCCTCAACAAGTAATATAGGAAGTTTAACACAATCTATTACCGACTAGCCATATCCTCCTCGAACATTCGACTCAGCACTCCTTAGTTCCCGAGGGACGAAAAACAAAGGTGAGTGAACCCCAAAAAAAATAAAGTCTATGAAAAATATTAGTAAAAATATATACTAACCCCTCAGTAGAAAACCGAGACTTCCATGCACATCATACACACATGTATTTATATACGTATACAAGTCCTTCCAGAAATCAAAATAAGCAATCAAGGTAAAACTCACTCCATAAGAATTCACATGGGCAGACCGTCAAATATTCCCGGTCAAACACTTACAATCCATGACATATCACTAAGATATTTAACAATTAAGCTACCACAAATGACTCTTTATCATATTCAAAATATATTTGGTACCCCTTTCATGGTACTTAGCACTCAAAACATTGTATACAAGCATACCTAACATTTCACTGTTGACATCTCAATCACGTTATCACATTCTGACAAATCTATACCGTCAATGGTACTTTCTCAAAACAATTCCTCCCGCAGGACAATATGACATCAACACTATAGTCGTTTGACCATCGGTAGCATAGTCGCACGAGTCACGCACACGTGACATGCTGGGTATCTTCGGTTTGTACCTACGACCACGTGAAGGCGGGATGCGAAGCACCATCCCCACATGTCCCTTTGGAACAAGCTAGCGCTATTTAACTAGTATAGAGCGAGCGCAGGGAAACGATCACGTGGAGGCTGGTCTGAAGCTTGCAGACATGTACGATTATACTAGCTCGGCATAATCCTCGAGCTTACACATTTCATACTTTTCATACTCGACATGACTTTACTCATTACTGACATGACTAGTGACCACTAATTCACATTGCAAGACTTCATAACCAGACTCAATACTCAAAGACTTATGTACGTTGCACATAGCAAAATCCTCATCAATCAACAATCCATATTCTCTTTTCACAAATGATTCACACATGGGGCTTAAAACTTATCATAGCCCGTAACCAAGCAAAAAGGGAATCAAACCCAACCATTCAGACTCAAACCAGTAGTATCCAAGACCATAAGGTAAAAGTATATTCGTTCTAGGGTCACCATGACACCACCAAGCAATTATAACCAAACCATGAAATTCAGGCTCAATCATGACGTAATCAGACCCACATAAACAATCAGTATATATATATATATATATATATATATACCATTCTAAGTTCATCACTCCAAGCTATCACCACAGTATCAAACGCATTCATGCATATATTATATGTATATAAATATAGGAAAACAAGCGGGTCCACTCACTGTACCCGGGGTCTATATCTCCTGACGATCCTGAGTCATAGTAGTTCCCTACGTTGTCACATGCCTGAGATAAACAGACGTCTAATTTAACGTAATAATTAATCAATTAAACCCACACTAGTCCCTACTGGCAAAATTTCTCCCGAAAGGGTTTAGAGTGAAACCAACTTCCCAATTACACAAGAACGAATCTAAGTCCTTCAGAGATTACCCACTCGCTGATAAAAGTCAGCGTTGGGCCGCACGCGCCGCCGTGCGCCACCGGTGACGTTGCTGCACACCAGTCACGAAGATTGGTGGTAAGACACTAAGTTAATTCTCCAAAGAAAGTAATGGCACTGCCCTGACCGCGGCCGTGGACAGCGGCGTACGAGCCGGAGACAGCCAGGGCTCGCCGGAACCCTAGCTTGTCCAAACTTCACCAAAAACTTCAATCCAACCACCTACAAGCATCTACAACACCCCAGGATCATGAATCTGGGCTTGGATTCATGAAATCTTACCTGGATTTCTCAGAATCCGACTGGGAAACTTCGAACACCTATGGCTTCAAATCTTCGATTCTCGAACTATGGTCTTCGATGATCGTGGAGAAGGACAGGAATGGCTTCGTCTTGCCCAGACGAAGGGGTTGGAGTAGGTCTCCCGGCCTGATTCGACTGAGAAGAGCGTCGGAGTAGGTGAGGGTTCCTGATTTCCTATCGGCTCTGTTTGGTTCTCTGGTTAAACTCGAGGGTGAAAAAAACAGAGAGGCACTCGTCTGGGTGAGGGGAGTCAGCTGGGTGCGGTGGTGAGGTCTAAATTGACCGGGAACGCTGTCGCTGATGATGGCGAACTGCGTGGTCTCTCGGTTCTAATTTGTCTTCTCCGGTGGAAAGCAGCAGAGAAGAGAGGGGTGTGCTGATACTGGGGAAGGGGAGTCGTTTGGAGGAAGCGGAGCGATTAGTCTCGACCGGCCTGGGAGCGGCGATGTTTGGTGATGCTGTGTTCGCTGTCTGGGTCGCAGAGGAAAGGGCGAGAGAGAGTCGGGACAGAGAGACGGAGTGAGGTTTGTGGTGAGGAAAAATGAGTGGACCGAATTAATTGGTCCTAGATATTTTTGAGGGAAGAATTAACACAATACTAATTTAGAAATAATTAATAATATAAATTTTCCAATTCTTCCAAAATGGCTTATTTACGAAAATTCCTAACTAATCTGGTTTCTCAAATCGAATTCTATCTTCGAAATATTCTACCAAATTTTAAATTAAATACGAAATTTGGAGTTTAACTCTCGAATTAACTTATTTTGCTAACTTAGTAAGTTTTTCAGAAATTCGATAATTGACAAATAAGGATAATTTGATAATTTAATAATTCTTATTTTGAAATTCCGAAACGGGGTGTAACAATGAAAAATGAGTTAGTGTAGTTAAGGAAGTTGATGAAGAAGAAAATTTGTTTTTCCTTTGTTGCCGAAAGTTTGAGACACGTATAGAGACAGGGAGCAAATAGACAAGCAATGTTAATAATGTGTTTCTTTATAATGTGTTTATCTTTAAATTTTTTTTTTTTGAATCCAAATACGGTTAATAATGTGTTTCTTTATAATACAATATGTCATAAATTGTAAAAAAATATTTAAAAAATAAAAGAAAACCTAAAGCACCGGTGTTTAGCGTATATACTAACAGAGAAACCAAAGAGCAAAAAATGCTTACATTGAAAAAAAACAAAAAAAAGGCAAGAAGGCATCAATTCAATAACGATTAGAATTCCAAGCGAGACCTAGGTTTCGATTTTCTCATTTCATGATGAAGATTGAAGATTTTAACAGTGCCTCATAGTATACAATCAGTTTATAAAAATTTACATTTTTAATGATTATGTGTGAATTAAGGGTACATGACATGACTCTTCACGAATTTTCCCTCGAAACCCGTGAAAGGCCTTGCTCCCGTCTGACAACCTCTGACATCACAAGTTAATACCCGAAATACCCTTACTGCCTTAAAGATACAGTACGAGGATTCCACTGAAGACCTGGCAGAAACTCCCTATACCTGTTTGACCGCCATCCACCTGTCAAACAAAGGATGCCATAGCGGATAATAAAACTATCACTGAGGACTTTCCCAGTAAGTAAAACATTTGTGTCATCGTCTTCCAAATGAGGTATTAAATAACTGAAATGCCGCACTTGCGCGAATCAATCACAATTCGTCAAACCGGGTCACCACCCACTGACCTCGATGACGAATGTACTATCCCTGATATCTCAAAAACTCTGTTCATCACCCGTGACGATAATCATTATATCACATATACTAAGCCGACAAAGCCCTCGGCTATGATATTCCAATAGATCGTATCTCATAAGCTGACATAACCCTCGACGTTCATCGTATCACATTAGTCGATAAATTCCTCGGCTATCATATATCATAAAACATCCTATCATCCCCCAAATGTAATCCCAAGCCATGGAAAGATACCAAGGCTGTCCAACACGGGGACATGCCCTCCTAACCACCGCCGATAATACCTCATGCAATGGCTAGAACTCGAAAGGTCCAACCCGGCGACCTACTCTCCACACATCCGATAATATCTCAAGATACGCGGACCTTCAACGAGCACACGACAATTAATACCTAAAGTCATGTGTCGGAGAAACAACCTTCCACATATCCGATAATGCCTCAAGATATACGGAGCCTCAACGAGCACACGATCGATAATTCCTCAAGTCATGTGTCGGAGAAACAACCCTCCACAAATCCGATAATGCCTTAAGATATGCGGACACTCAACGAGCACACGACCGATAATACCTCAAGTCATGTGTCGGAGAAACAACCCTCCACATATTCGATAATGCCTCAAGATATGCGGACCGTCCACATATCCGATAATGCCTCAAGCTATGCGGACCCTCAACGAGCACACTACCGATAATACCTCAAGTCATGTGTCGGATAAATAATCATGACACCCGGGGATGGTATACAAATGGAAACCATATCATAAATGCAAAACCAACTTTTGAAATCTTTTGACAGGACCCTTCCTGAATTTCCCCTCGAAACCTGGGAAAAACTATACAATATGACAACTTAAAGAAATTCCCAGAATACCCCTAAATCTTTGCAATTAATTATGAGAATTCTGCCAAAAAAAATCCAGCAGAATCTCCCCTTAAGGACTGGTTAACCATCTTCCACCTGTCAGACGAATGATCAGATAACACTCCAAATTCCAACAGCACCAACCATCCAGCGATGTAACCACAATTTTACAATCAGTCCAAAAGACTTATCAGAGCATCTAGGTAGGATAAGTAAATACAGAAATAAATATCCTATTCGATAGTCTAGGTAAACGCGCAGTTGAAAATTTAATGTCTTCGCCTCTGGATATGCCTACGTCAACTCAACGGCCTGGAGGGGATTTAAAACACGAAAATTGTGAGTGGACAAAATAATCATTTAAAACTTTTTCCGAGGAACACATACATTTCCCCCCCTCCACGAGTAAAACCTTGCATGCATAACACAAAATCTCTTTTTATATAAATACTATATATAGATAATCCGAAAACCCACTGGAAAATCCATCTTTTGTTAAAACACTTGGTGGGACCCACGCAAATTCGTATAATGAAAACATACCGTGGTCCACAACCCTGCTTTGAAAACCCTCCTCAAAGGAGTTTAAAATCATGTAAACCGACATGGACACAAAATATATATCAAAACATATCTCACTGTTCCCCGATCCCGAACAGTAGCTCGATACCCTCTACACACCCGATATACCTTGAGTTGTGCATAACCCTGTACTACGCGTAGACAGCGTCAAAGACCTGATGGAGAAATACCCTTCGATACCAACGTCGAAGAAACCTCAGTGATCTGGTGGAGAAATACCCTTCGACGCCAGTCGGAGAAAACCTTGACCCTCGGGGACAATAATTCAGTGAAAACCAAAATTCATGTTTTGAAATCTTTGTTTCTTGGCTTAGGCCAAATTCATTGAAAAATCTAGTTTAAGCTCAAAATAGTGGACTCGACCGAAATCCAAAATCAATCAAGTCAAACCATATAAAACCCAAAACCATAAAGCCAGGCCATAGCCCGAAACGTCATTTCCAAAAAATTATTGAAAGTCCGTGTCTAGTAATAATTTAATAATTTTTTATATTCCAGAAATTTGCCAAATATAATACGTAATAAGCAATTATATCAAATATACCTTTATGCATGCATTATAATTTACAAAACCAAAGTCCACTCACCACACGTCCAAATAGTTCAATCCCTAGTCGTACGCTCTTCTGAAGTTTTCGGAGCAGTATCTCCTGTCAAAAGTAACAATCGGGATTACCAACTATAATTAAAACTCTACATGCAGACTCCCTAAACCCCAGGAGGTCCGCTTGCATCACACTAAAAATTCAGCCACTTCGGACACCCAAAACTGCCCCTAAACGACGTCTGATTTACCTGAAAACTGTGCCAACAGGTCCGAAACGTCGAAACCTTGTCGATACACGTCGTCGTGACCTAAGGACCGGTCTCACGTGCCGCCATGCACCAGTGGAAGGCCGGACCACGTGCCACGCGTTGGCTATAGTACCTCACGCGCCTGCTACAGTGTCTCAACCGCTACTACAGTGGTTCACGAGCCTGACTTGGTGATGACTTCGCCGCTAGGTGGCACCACGTGGCTGCTAGGTGGCACCACGTGGCTGCTAGGTGGCATCCACGTGGCTCCACGTGGCGGTCAGGTGGCACGCCACATCACCCCCTCTGACTGAACCAATGACTAGAGTGTCGCTGGAGAGTTGCCGGAGAAGACGACCACTCCGCTGTGCGCCGTTGTTCGCCGTCGTCGGAAAATTCTATTACTGACCGATCTTGAATTTTTCCTAACTTCCTCAAATCTTAACCATTTTTCACAAATGTTTAGTCTAAATCTGTGTACTCGAACCCATGAACTCAAAAATGAAGTCTAAACACGAAACCTATACCTGTGTTGGCCGAAAAATCGATCGAAAGTTTTGATTTTTCCTTTCCTCGGTTCGGTGTCTCCCGCAGCTGCTTCTTGCGACGGGTTTTACGTTATTGATCGCGGGAAGAAGGAGAATCCGATGAGTGGAACCAAAATGGGCGATCTTTCCTCGAATTGAAGTTCGAAATTTTGGGGTTTTGGGTTTGGTCGCACGGGTTTGGGTGAGTCGCAAAGAGAGAGAGTGAAATGAGGAGGATCTAATCTGCTTGGGGTTAAAATATCTACCCAGGCTAAATTACCAAAATACCTCTAAACATTCTAGACCCACAACTCTCTCACACGAACTCCATTTTCCGCATGTCGTCTGTCTACGAACTCGTGAGTTTGAGACCTACGTAACGGTCCCCGAAACACAGCCAAAAGTATCTCGAAACAAAAATTAACTATCAAGTCCTTTAAACAACCACGGGTAATTTCGTCCTTTTGCAAAATAATTTACGAAAATTCTCTAATTAAATTTCCGGTTTGTTACAATTCACCCCCCTTAAAGAAATTTCGTCCTTGAAATTTATACCTGTCACTTGAACAAATGTAGATGCTGCGCCCGCATTAGTGCCTCGGTTTCCCACGAGGCCTCCTCCACGTTATGATTCCTCCACAGAACTTTAACCAGAGGAATAGTATTTCCGCGCAATACTTTTTCCTTCCAATCTAGAAGTTACACTGGTTGCTCCTCAAAAGTCAAATCATCTCTCAGCTCAATTGGTTGCGCCTCTAATACATGAGATTCATCGAATAGGGACTTCCGGAGCATGAACCTTTGACAATTATGGGGGTAAAGCAAGTTTGTAAGCCACTATCCTTATCCTTTCAATAATCTCATAAGGCCCAATATAGCGAGGACTCAGCTTTCCTCATCTACCAAAACGTACAACTCCTTTCCAGGGGAATAATTTTAAAAAAACCCAATCTCCGACCACAAACTCAAGATCTCTAATCCGTCGGTCTGCATATATTTTCTAGCGGTCCTAAGCTGCCTTCAGCCTTTCCCGGAAATTCTAATCTTTTACTCTATCATTTCCGCTAACTCTGGTGTCAACAGTCTCCTCTCCCCTACCTCAGTCCAACATATCGGTGTCATGCACTGTCTCCCATACAGTGCCTCAAAAGGAGACATCCCAATACTAGATTGAAAGCTATTGTTGTATTCAAACTCCATCAAGCCCAACTGTGAATCCCAGTTTCCTTTAAACTGCAGTACACAAACTCTCATCGTATCCTCTAGAATCTGAATTGTCCTCTCAGACTGACCGTCAATCTGAGGATGAAAATATGTGTTGAAATACAATGTAGTTCCAAAAGCTTTCTGCAAACTCTGTCAAAACCTCAAGGTGACAGGACCCTTCCCGAATTTCCCCTCGAAACCTAGGAAAGACTCTGCTCCCCTCTGCCAAAAATTCGACAGAATCTCCCCTCAATGACTGGTTAACCGTCTTCTACCTGTTAGACTAAGGATCAGATAACACTCCAAATTCCAATAAGGTAAACCATCCAACGATGTAACCACAACTTTACAATCAGTCCAAAAGACTTATCAGAGCATCTAGGTAGGATAAGTAAATACATAAATAAATATCCTACTTGATAGTCTAAGTAAATACGCAACTGAAAATCTAATGCCTCCGCCTCTAGATATGTCCACGCCAACTCAACAGCCTGAGGGGGATTTAAAACACGAAAGTTGTGAGTGGATAAAATAATAATTTAAAAATCATTTTCGAGGAAAACATACCTTTCCCCCTTCCACGAGTAAAACCATGCATGCATAACATAAAATCTTTTTGTATATATATATATATATATATATATATATATATATATATATAATATATAGATAAACCGAAAACCCACCCGAAAAATTCATCTTTTGTTAAAACACTTGGTGGGACCCACGAAAACCCGAATAATGAAAGCATTCCGTGATCCACAACCCTGCTTTGAAAACCCTCCTCAAAGGAGTTTAAAATCATGTAAACCGACCTGGACACAAAATATACATCAAAACATATCCAACTGCTTCCCGAATAAAATTTCGAGTCGTAGCTCGATACCCTCCACACACACGATATACCTCGAGTTGTGCAGAAACATGTACTACGCGTAGACAACCTCAATGACCTGGAGGAGAAAATATCCCTCGACACCAGTGTTGGAGAACCCTCAACGATTTGGTAGAGAAAGACCCTCGACGCCAGTCGGAGAAAACCTTGACCATCGGGGACAAAAATTCAGTGAAAACCAAAATTCATGTTTTGAAATCCTTGTTTCTTGGCTTAGGCCAAATTCATTGAAAACCCGAGTTTAAACTCAAAATCATAGACTCGACCGAAATCCAAAATCATAGACTCGACCGAAATCCAAAATCAATCAAGTCAAACCATATAAAACTCGAAACCATAAAACCAAGCCATAGCCCAAAACGTCATTTCCAAATAATTATTGAAAGCCCGTGTCCAATAATAATTTAATAATATCTAGAAATTTTCCAAAACAATACGTAATGAGCAATTATATCAAATATACCTTTATGCATGCATTATACTTTACAAAACCAAAGTCCACTCACCAGACGTCCAAATAGTTCAATCCCGAGTCGTATACTACTCCGAAGTTCCTGGAGCAGTATCACATGTCAAAAGTAACAATCGGGATTACCAACTATAATTAAAACCCTACATTCAGACTCCCAAAACACCGGGAGGTCCGCTTGCGTCACACTAAAAATGCAGCAACATTGGACGCCCAAAACTACCCCTAAATAATGTCCGGTTGACCTGAAACTTGCGCCAAAAGGTCCAGAACGTCGAGAGCTTCAAAATTCATGCTCGTCGGAGCTTGAGGAGGAGCTCCACGAGCCACCACGTATCGACGGAAGGCTGGCGGCCCTTTCACGTGAGACTGCATCACCCTACTCACTAACACTATTCATAGAATATTCCGTCAATCTTGACGGAATATTTAACGGCGAAGGAATATTCCGTTTGTCAGATTTAACAAATTATGCTAACCCCGTTAGCATATTCCGTTAAACTTAACGGCGTCAGTTTTAACCAGAGCAACATAATTTTTCGTCGACGACGGAATATTCAGTCAAGGCACCTCCATGAACACCCAAACTTCGAACCTTCGTATCTCTCTCAATTCTCAACCAAATTCGATGTTCTAATAATGTAAACTATCTGAGAAGTTCCGGTCAATGTTTAGAGCTTTGCTCCATCATCCACGGCGATCCCCTCGGCTCCCGGAGGGTATGGTTGTGCTCGTGGGGAGAAGAGGAAGCTGATGATGTCCTTGGTTTGGTCTAAAATGTCCAAATTTTTTTTGGGTTTCTCCCTTAGCCTTTGCGCAAGTTCATAGGAGAGAAAGAGAGAGCACGGGGAGATAGAGGGTGAAATGAAGAAAAAAAATATGTAGTAGGTCTGATTAAAAATATCTACCCAGGGAAAATTACCAAAATGCCCCTGAATATTCTAGACCCACAACTCTCTCACACGAAATCTGTTTCCTATGTACCGCCTGTCTACGAACTCGTGAGTTTGAGACTTACGCAACGGTCCACAAAACATAGCCAAAAGTGTCTCAAAACAAAAATCGACTTTCGAGCCCCTTAAACAACCAAGGGTAATTTTGTCCTTTTGTAAAATAATGTACGAAAATTAAATAATATAATTTTCGGGTCGTTACACGAGGTAAACCTAGGATCCCTGTCTAACACAATCGACTCTAGGGCCCCATGTAACCGTATGATCTCATCCACAAATAATTTGGAGTACTGACCCATCTGGTAATCTTCCTGTACTGGAAAGAAATGTGCTGATTTCGTGAGTCTATCAACAATTACCCAGATTCCATCATGTCCTTTTTGAGTCCTAGGAAGTTTATAAACAAAATCGATAGTAATGTGATCCCATTTCCATTATGGAATAGGTAATGGTTGTTGTGCTCCATATGGTTTCTGCCTCTCTGCTTCACTTGTTGACATGTCAGGCATCTACTCACAAACTCCACTATTTCCTTTTTCATTCCAGTCCACCAATAGTGTTCCTTAAGAGTACGATACATCTTGGTATCGCCTAGATGCATAGCATAGTCAGAACTATGAGCTTCCTCAAGAATTTCTCTTTTCAACTCTAGATCATTAGGTACACACAACCGACCTTCCTTAACTAGGGCCCCATCATCCCTAATCAAATAATCCTGCCTATTCTCAGCCTCCAACTCCATCCTAATAACACACAAAGTAGGATCTTGGAGCTGAGCTTCAATGATTCAGTCAATCAAGACAGGTCTCACATGGAAACTAGCCAACAAAGCCCCCTGGCTATCCATGTCAAGTATAATTCCCGCTCTTTGGAATTCCACCAGCAACGGTAGGTAAACGGTATGTAAATGGGCCAAGGAACCCATGGACTTCCTGCTTAAGGCATCCGCCACTACATTGGTTTTTCCTGGGTGATACTCTATGGTACAGTCATAATCCTTTATCAGCTCAAGCCACCTTCTTTGTCTCAAATTCATATCTTTATGGGTGAAGAAGTATTTTAAACTTTGATGGTCAGTAAAGATCAGACACGTTTCCCCATACAAATAATGTCTCCAAATCTTCAGTGCATGCACCACTGCAGCTAACTCCAAATCATGTTTGGGGTAATTCAACTGATGAGGTTTAAGTTGCCTGGAAGCATATGCTATCACCTTCCCATGCTGCATCCACACGAAGCCTATGCCTCGTAATGAGGCATCACTATATACCTCAAATCATCTGTTATCATCTGGAAAGGTTAACACTGGGGCAGAAGTCAACCTCCTCGTAAGTTCTTGAAAGCTTTGTTCACACCCATTATCCTAGTAAAACTTGACTCCTTTCCTCATCAATCGAGTTAACGGGGCAGCTATCATAGAGAATCCTTCTACGAATCGTCGATAATATCCCGCTAAACCTAGAAAACTTCTCACCTCTGACACTGTCTTGGTTGCTCTCAATTTGCCACCGCCTTAACTTTTTGCGAATCCACGCTGATACCCTCAGCAGAAATCGTATGACCTAAGAATCCCACACTAGTAAACCAAAACTGACATTTACTGACCTTGGTGAATAATTGTTTTTTCCTCACCATATTTAGCACCAACCTCAAGTGCTTTTTCCACGCTTAAGTTTCGGCAAGCCTGGACTCCGGAAAACCACCCTCTTATTGAAATAATCTATTGAGGCATGGTGCATGGTTAACCAATCCATCCCCAGAATCACATCAAAATCATAATGTCCAAGGGGATTAAATATGCCTCTAACTCATGACCTCCCACTACTACCGGACAAGTACGTATAACAAGATTCGCCACTAACTTATCTCTGGTAGGAGTGCTAATACCCATGTCCTAACCAATCGGGGACAATTCTCTATCAGCAAAACGTGTGAAACCCGAAGAAATAAAAGAATGTCTAGCCCCGGGATCTATCAAAATACGAGCATCATGATTAAGACAACGTACTAGTAACCACATCTGGTGCTGCTCGAGTCTCCTGTTGAGTCATAGCAAAAACTCGGGCCTGTGTACTAGAAGATCGACCACGACCACCCTGTCTCCCTCTAGATCGATGCCACTCTCTGGTCTCCTCTGCCCTGTCCCTTGGTCTCTAGTCTTGGCTCTCTCTTAGACTGGTGTATCTTGCTGTCTCTGTTAGCAATGTATCCTCACTCTATCTGCCTACTGTCTTACTCTCCTCACTGCCTTCTCTACTATCTCTCTGCCCATGGAACTCTGGTCCTATGGCTCCTGACTATATAGTCTGAATGTATGCTACTCTCATGCTATGGTGTCAAGAAGAGACAGACCTCGGTCACCTAGGCAGGAACTACTGCAGGAGCCGATGTGGACAATCTCTCTTAAAATGATCAATCTCCCCACAGAAGTAACAACCGGTGTCACCCATCCGTGCGGGTCTGCCACTCTTTCTCCCGGTCGACTGCGTTGAACCCCGCTAGACTGAGCGGAAGATTGTTGTCCCTGACCGGCTCTACCACCGCCTGATCCAGATCTTGCACATCTTGCACCCCCAGAAGATCCAGAACTGAAACTGCCTTTCTTAGATGGTCATTGACTAGAGGCCTCGAAACTCTGGCAATCCCGGGATCGCCTAGAACAACTAAACTGGTTTTGAGCTAGCAAACTCAACTCTACTCTAGCAGCAACGTCTGACAAAGCCCTCAAAGAAGTACGTTCCATAGCAGTTACTACTACCCGAACCTCATTCCTTAGTCAATACTCAAATAGTTGGCACTTATCCATCTCAGTTGCCACCAGAGCCTGTACAAAGCGTAACAACTCAAGAAATTTCTGTTCATACTGGGCCACCGTCATGTCCCCCTGTTGCAGCTGCAAGAACTTAGCCTCTCTAGCATCACGGTATGAATGAGGATAAAACTGCTCGAGGAAGCGCTCCCGGAAAGTTTCCCAAGTAAAAGTACGGACATCCCATCCTGTCAGCTGCAAAGCATGCCACCACAGGTATGCATAGCCACCCAGAAGAAATGTGGCTAGTCGCACCCTAGCCTCCGGAGGGCACCTTATAACAACAAACACTCATTCCAAACTAGTAATCCACTCATCCGCTTCCTCTGGGCCTAACTCGCCCGTAAACACCGTTGCCCCCAACCTCTGGGCATGCTCAATGTCCGAAACTTCAGACGTAGCCCTACCTTGAAGCACTGTTGTCAAAGCCCGACCCAATTGATCCAGGGTCTACCTCAAATCAGGCTCTACGATGGGTTCATGTGTGTTCTCACCGTTTCCAGACCGCTGACGGGGCTCGCGTCTCGGAGGTATTATGCTGAAAAGAGCCATAAATTATCAAAACCACAATAAGTTGTACACTAGGTGTACTGGCTACATGAATTTAAACCTAGTGCTCTGATACCAAGTTGACAGGACCCTTCTTGAATTTCCCCTCGAAACCCGGGAGAAACCCTGCTCCCGTCTGACAACTTAAAGAAATTCCTAGTTAACCGTCTTCCACCTGTAAGATGAAGGATCAGATAACACTCCAAATTCCAACAGCACCAACCATCCAACGATGTAACCACAATTTTACAATCAGTCCAAAATACTTATCAGAGCATCTAGGTAGGATAAGTAAATACAGAAATAAATATCCTACTCGATAGTCTAGGTAAACGTGCAGTTGAAAATTTAATGTCTCCGTCTCTAGATATGCCCAGGTAAACTTAACGACCAGGAGGGGATTTAAAACACGAAAATTGTGACTGGACAAAATAATTATTTAAAAATTATTTCCGAGGAAAACATTCCTTTTTCCCCCTTCACTAGTAACACTAAGCATGCATAACATAAAATCCCTTTTTATATCAATACTATATATAGATAATCCAATAACCCACCAGAAAATCCATATTTTGTCACTTGGTTGGACCCATGAAAATCCGTAAAATGAAAACATACCGTGGTCCAATACCCTGCTTTGAAAACCCTCCTCAAAGGAGTTTAAAATCATGTAAAACGACCTGGACACAAAATATATATAAAAACATATCCCACTGCTCCCCGAATAAAAATCCTGAGTCGTAGCTAGATACCCTTCACACACCCGATATACCTCGAGTTGTGGAGAACCCTGTACTACGTGTAAGTACCCTTCCCGAATTTTCCTTCGAAACCCGGAAAGAACCCTTATCCTGTCTGACAGCTAATTACTTCAACATTTAAACACCAGAAATACCCTTTGTTCTGGAATAATTTTTATTAAACCTTACAGGGTTCCCGACAAAACCTCTGTACTTACTGACCACTCATACCTGTCAGACGCAGGATAGTATACTGGTCAAAACCAAAACCTCGGAATAGTGGTGGTCCAAATAGGAATACCCTATGTCACCAAACGTCAGTAGGTCAGACACTGCTGCATCTCTACTGGAATACCACAAGACAACAGACTAGTCAAATACTTGTGAACCAACCATAATTCGTCCCTCTGGGTCACAGCCCACACCTACCCACTGACCCGGCTGACGAAGTATTTTCATAGGTTGATTAAGCCCATGACCATTGTCGTCTGTTTCATATTAGAGCCGGATATATCCTCGGCTATCATATCGTATCATCAGCCGGTATAACCTTCGGCTACCATAACATATCAGTCGGCATATCTCTCGACTATTCGGTCCCTAGCCACCAGGGTATCCCTTGGGGTGTGCTAGTCATGTATCATATCATATCAGTCGGCATATATCTCGACTATCATATCATATCAGTCGGCATCTCTCGACTATCATAACATATCAGTCGGCATCTCTCGACTATCATATCCCTAGCCACCAGGGTATCCCTTGGGGTGTGCTAGTCATGTATCATATCATACCAGTCGGCATATATCTCGACTATCATAACATATCAATCGGCATAGTCGGCATCTCTCGACTATCATAACATATCAGTCGGCATCTCTCGACTATCATAACATATCAGTCGGCATAGTCGGCATCTCTCGACTATCATATCATATCATATCAGTCGGCATAGTCGGCATCTCTCGACTATCATAACATATCAGTCGACATAGTCGGCATCTCTCGACTATCATATCCCTAGCCACCAGGGTATCCCTTGGGGTGTGCTAGTCATGTATCATATCATATCAGTCGGCATATATCTCGACTATCATAACATATCAGTCGGCATAGTCGACATCTCTCGACTATCATAACATATCAGTCGGCATAGTCGGCATCTCTCGACTATCATATCATATCAGTCGGCATCTCTCGACTATCAAAACATATCAGTCGACATAGTCGGCATCTCTCGACTATCATATCCCTAGCCACCAGGGTATCCCTTGGGGTGTGCTAGTCATGTATCATATCATATCAGTCGGCATATATCTCGACTATCATAACATATCAGTCGGCATAGTCGGTATCTCTCGACTATCATAACATATCAGTCGGCATCTCTCGACTATCGTAACATATCAGTCGGCATAGTCGGCATCTCTCGACTATCATATCATATCAGTCGGCATAGTCGGCATCTCTCGACTATCATAACATATCAGTCGGCATTTCTCGACTATCATAACATATCAGTCGACATAGTCGGCATCTCTCGACTATCATATCATATCAGTCGGCATAGTCGGCATCTCTCGACTATCATAACATATCAGTCGACATAGTCGGCATCTCTCGACTATCATATCATATCAGTCGACATAGTCGGCATCTCTCGACTATCATATCATATCAGTCGGCATCTCTCGACTATCATAACATATCAGTCGACATAGTCAGCATCTCTCGACTATCATATCATATCAGTCGACATAGTCGGCATCTCTCGACTATCATTACATATCAGTCGGTAAGTATCCTCGACCATCATATCATATCATATCATATATTGGAGGTTCACCGGGTTCACCGTTAATAACGGATCCTCGTCCCTTGTCCTAGCCTCCCTCAATTTGACCAAATCCGATAAACTCATGTAACAAGGTCAAAACTCAAATCATTGACTCTATAATCTCCTCGTCAAAACGATATCAAAATCGAGTCTAAAACCATGATGTTTCTCAAATCACACTTTCACAGTAATAGTGGGAAACATGTATACAAATAATCATTTCTCAAAATACAGAAATGCAATGCCACAATACATAACAATATTTAAACAAGGATATTTGAATGCATGTATTTCAGTTTATAAAACAAAGTCCACTCACAAACATCAACCGACCCTTAATTCAAGGACGCTCTAGCCCAAGCAACACATACACAATAATGTCCCAACTACCTGGACTTCCCGAACTCAAAACCCGCTAATACGGTCACCTATTACCGCTGGGATTGCCCAAAACAACCTCTAAACGACGTCTGATCGACCTCAAACCTATACCAACAGACTCGGAACGTCGAAAACTACTTACCACGCGTCACCGTGACCTCAGTCTCGGCCCCACGAGCCGCCACGCGCCGCCGGAAGGTCGGCATACGCGCCCACGCGCTCTCACGCGCCGTTCACGCGCCTGCTACAGTGTTCACTTGCCTGGACCGGTCCAACCCGGTCCGGCTCAACTTGACTCGGTCCAACTCGACCCGACTGGTTCACTCAACCCGACCGGTTCACTCGACCCGACCGGTCACCGGTGACTCGCCGGAGAAGACGACCGGACGACGTCACCGTCGCCGTAGGCTGGCCGGAGAAGATGACCGGACCGCCACCTCCGCCGCCGTCTGGTTCACCGGAATCCCCCATTTCCGGCCGAAACTACCAGTTTTCTAACTTCATCATTTCTTAACCGTTTTTCACGATCTATACATGGAAATTTATCTACTTTTCACCAGGAATCCAAATATGAGGTCAAAGTTCCGAGATCGTACCTGGTTTGGCCGGAAAACGGCCGAGAAGTTTTGGTTCACCTCCCTCCTCCGTCCGTCGCCTACGGGGGTGCTCCCGCTCCAATATCTACCCCAAAATGCTCGTGGGGTCCCGGGGATGATCCTCCCGACCTTGGTTTCACTCAACTCGGATCGAAATCCGTCCTATGAAAATCAAGCTTTGTGTTCACACGGGGGGGTTTTCGGGTAGGAGAGAGAGAGACCATATTGACCAATCTGCCGAGGAGAGAGAAAATATCTACTATATAGTTCCAACTTCTCCAAAATTACCAAACTGCCCCTGAAGCTTCTAGACCCGTAACGAACTCACCGGGTCTCCGTTTTCCGCGTGCCGCCTGTCTACGAACTCGTGAGTTCGAGACCTACGCAACGACCTTAGAAAAATTCCCAAAAGTCTTGCCAGTCAAAAAGTGACTCCCGAACCCGTCCAAAACTGAGGGTAAAATTGTCCAATCCTCAAAATAGTTTAATTTCTGGTACGGGTCGTTACAATCTACCCTCCTTAGGAAATTTCGTCCCTGAAATTCATTCCTAACCATGAAACAATGAGGATATTGTGCCCGCATTAGTTCCGCGATTTCCCACGTGGCCTGCTCCACGTTATAATTCCTCCACAACACTTTAACTAGAGGAAAAGTCTTTCTGCGAAGTACCTTTTCCTTCAAATACAGAATTTGCACCGTCACTTTATTTAATTGCCGGTAGTCGATACACAATATCAGACCACCATCCTTTTCCCTCACAATTAATACCGGCGCACCCCATGGTGAAACACTTGGGCGAATAAATCCCATATTCACCAAGTCCTGCAATTGAGTCTTTAACTCTCGCAATTCTGCCGGTGCCATCCTGTACGGTTCCTATGAGATAGGTTGAGTACCTGGCAAAAGCTCGATGGTGAACTCAATCTCACGGTGTGGTGGTACTCCTGGAAGATCATCTGGAAATGTAAGTTCCGGTAATCCTGGACTCCAAAAAAACTACTGTCTTGTCGTAACAGTCTATGGAGGCATGGTGCATGGACAACCAATCCATCCCCAGTATCACATCAAACTCGAAAATATATAAGGGAATTAAATCTGCCTCCAAACCATGGCCTTCAACCATCACCGGACAACTGCGAATCACAAGGTTCGCCACCAACATATCCCCGGTAGGAGTACTAATACCCATGTCCCAACCAATCGGAGATAATTCTCTATCCGCAAACAGTGTAAAACCCCGAGAAATAAAAAAAATGAGTTGCTCCCGGATCTAATAAAACACAAGCATTGCGGTTGAAAATAGATAACATACCCGTGACCACCTCCGGTGCTACTCGAGTCTCCGGTTGCGTCATGGCAAAAACTCGAGCTGGTGTACCCGAAGATCGACCACGATCCCCATACCTGCCTCTAGCACTGTTGGTCCCACTAGCTCTACCAGCCCCACTGAAATGGGTCTAACTCCCAGTTGCAGTATCAAACATCTCTCCTGTCCTCGGGCTAGGATCAGTCGCACCATGACCAAAGGAACTACTTCCCGGACGTCGTTGTGGACAGAATCTCTTGATGTAACCAGTCTCCCCACAGAAATAACAAACGAAATCACTGAAGCCACTAGATCTGCCACCCTGTCTCCTGTTGAACTGCACTGAGGCACCCCTAGGCTGTGCATAAGATTGTCGTGTCTGACCAGCTCCGCCACTGCCTGTACTAGATCTCCCAGAAGATCCAGAACTATGACTACCTCTTTTTGATGGTCCCTGACTAGAGGTTCCGGCAGTCCAGTGATCTCGACGTCTCCTGTACCTATTGTACTGCTGTAGAATTGGGAAACCCAAACTCAACTCTACTCGAGCTGCAGCATCAACCAAAGTCCTCAAGGAAGTGTGGTCCATAGACGTAACTGCTGACCGAATCTCACTCCGCAGTCCACTCTCAACTCTATGGCACTTGTCTGACTCGGTCGCTACCAACGTCGGTGCAAAGCGACTCAGTACTATGAATCTCTGTTCATACTGGACCACCGTCATGTCTCCTTGCTGTAAATGCAAGAACTCGGCCTCCTTAACGTTCCGGTGTGAGCGAGGGTAAAACTGCTCCAAGAAGTGTTCCCGGAAAGTCTGCCAAGTAAGCGTATGGACATTCCAGCCTGACACCTCCAATGAGTGCCACCAGTGGTAAGCAGAACCACCTAGTAAAAATGTAGCCAACAGAACTCTCTCCTCTAGAGGACATCTCATAATCAAGAACATCCGCTCAATGCGAGTAATCCACTCCTCAGCCTCATCTGGGCTAGAGTCACCCATGAATATCGTCGCCCCTAGTCTCTGGGCTCTCTCGATATCAGAGACTTCATGAGAAGCTTTATCCTGGAGTACAGAAGCTAAAGTCTGACCCAGCTGTTCCAGTGTCTGCCTCAAATCAGGCTCCACTGCAGGTTCATGGTCATCTCCACCATTCCCCGACCGTTGACGAAACTCACGTCTCGGAGGCATCTTGTTAACCGAAATCCATAAATAATTTGCACACAAGTGTGCAGTCTGCAGGAAGTTAACCTAGAGCTCTGATACCACTTGTAAGTACCCTTCCCGAATTTTCCTTCGAAACCCGGAAAGAACCCCTATCCCGTCTGACAGCTCTTTACTTCAACATTTAAACACCAGAAATACCCTTTGTTCTGGAATAATTTTTATTAAACCTTACAGGGTTCCCGACAGAACCTCTGTACTTACTGACCACTCATACCTGTCAGACGCAGGATAGTATACTGGTCAAAACCAAAACCTCGGAATAGTGGTGGTCCAAATAGGAATACCCTATGTCACCAAACGTCAGTAGGTCAGACACTGCTGACATCTCTACTGGAATACCACAAGACAACAGACTAGTCAAATACTTGTGAACCAACCATAATTCGTCCCTCTGGGTCACCGCCCACCCCTACCCACTGACCCGACTGACGAAGTATTTTCATAGGTTGATTAAGCCCATGACCATTGTCGTCTGTTTCATATTAGAGCCGGATATATCCTCGGCTATCATATCGTATCATCAGCCGGTATAACCTTC